>LPNX010515903.1:64992-133545 GCA_001517045.1 Pseudotsuga menziesii | reverse complement strand
AGGGGGGGTTAGTAAGATTTAGGGGGAAGAGTCGGGGGGGCATAAAATAATTTTAGTATTGGTATAACTTACAAAACCAAACTCATTGTAGTAGTTTAAAACACGTGTGCGTTGTGATCCAATAAAACGTGCTCCCATTTTTACCAATGCACAGGAGTTATTGTTCATTATAATGAGCACGAGATTTGTTTAAATTCAAAAATGTGTTCCCTCCAAATGATAAGGCCGAGCCTCCACCCATGCTTGCATGGAATTCTTATGCTTTTGTGTTTGCTTCGGACATTGTTTCAGATTCAAAATGCCTATGCCTTGGAGTATGATAAACCATGGCTAATTCAACATTATATCCAAATTTTCAATATGCTCGTGTTTAGCCTTTCACCTGAGTATGCTGCAAACTTTTTATTTTTATGAGATTTTAGAAACATATACGTTTTTTTTGCAGATTCCAAATATGTAAATTTTAACAAGAATACATAATTTTTTCTATTTTTTTCTTATTTATCTTCTGTCATCACTCCTCAACTCAAAAACCACACTGTTAATAGTGTTTTGTCCATATCTCTTTCGTTTCTCAACCTTTTGAAAAAAAAATGTATGGTGCCCTAAAGAACACCGACCTCTACATGCTATAAAAAACCCATTTCCAAATAATTGCATTAAGACATTCAAACGCTACCATTTTCGAGGTTTGATCTCTTAGATAATTAAAAAAATTAAAAAAATTATTTTTATTATTGAAAAAATAGTACTATATGTTCTCTATATGTATATCGGTTTTCATAAGTTTATTCCATCATTTAGTCACTTAGAGGCTGCACCCACAAAAACATATACCTTAGAATTTGTCCAAAAAATAAAAAGTGCCCGTTAAAAAATAAGATAGTTAACATCATTTTCAATAGAAAAAAATTATATATTTGGAAATGTCATTCAATTTCCTACATTTCTTTTTTTTAACTCATCCCAAGATTCATTGTGTAAGTGTCTCAAAATATCCATGCAAGTTGATGGATGCCTGTTTTTTTAGTTTTCTATTGCATCTAATGCGTAAAAAGAGACTCTCATCAGCTTTCACACACCCATAAGGATTAGCCAAAACTCTGTATAGGTCGACCATAGATCAAGGATCAATACAAATACTTTGCTAAATGCAAACTAGAGCTTTCTTAACCCACACTCTTTGTCGTGTTAGAGATGTCCTCATGACAATAGTTGCACGAAAAAGGTAGTTGAACAATTACTTAAATGTTACCAGACTCCATTTGACCTCTATTTTCTCTAATAGACCCTTTGAAAGGTCCAACACAACTAAAATTTTCACAATCCTTTTGTCATAAATCAATCCCAAATTGTCTTCTACTACTATAAATTTTCGCAGCGAATTAGCTATGCTTCTTAGGACCTCCTTCAACCACAATTCCATTGGAAATCCTAGAAAAAGAACCCAAACATGTCATTTAATAAATAATTTATGACGAGGATCAAAGGAGGGGTACCACTTTTGAGTAAGATACTATAAGGTCCCAAGATCCAAACCCTCGAGAATATGCAATGCAAATCATCCCCGGTTCAAAACTTGAAGCACAACCATCCTTTGAGAATAACATGGAACTCGAGAATATTTCCAGAAATGTGCTTCTAGTTTAAATCCAACAAAGAAGACGATGAATCCATTTTGACCTACTTGCCCATGAATCAATAAACATGATATTTTGACATAAGATCACCTACCATATCCATCCAAACATCTTGCTTCAGAACCAGATTGATTTTCTTTGCCCTCGTCTTCAAGCACCTCACTTTAGGTTTTCTATTAGTGAGGCTTGAGGAGGCATTACGTTTTGCAGGATTTAAAGGAGGAGCTTTTGACCTCTGCTTTAAATGAGCGATTTTAATGAGCAATAGTGAAAGTTGGCAGCGGCGACAGTTGGTTCTGTGTATGTGGCATAGGTTGTAGCTGAGGTGTGCATAGATCATTTCTACAATGTCCACCCTGTCCAATGTTGGAAGGATAAAGCATTGTCCACCCTGTCCAAAACCTTGCAAAGAGAGAGGCCCTAGTTGAAGTGGCAGCGACGACAGTTGAGACAAGGGAGTCTGCATGTAGTAAGAGAGAACCAAACACTATATAGAATCTGCATGTTCTCCCACACAACCAAATACTATATGGAAAATCTGCATGTTCTCCCACACAATCAAAATCTTCTGAGGTTGTTAGCGTGACCAATGCTAAATGAGAGCACTTGTCCTTAAAGTTCATGTTGATGTGAAGAACGTTGGTAATAGAGATGGAAGCCATTCCATTCAATGCTTACCATAAATACTATGCAATTTAAAAAAAAAATTGAATTTGAGTCTTCTGGATCGATGGGCATATATATTCCATGGGCCTAGTGGGATTTTTTCTCTTGTTTGAAAAAATTTCCATACTTGGCAGTATTTTTTTGTTTGTCCTAGCCGGCATTTCTCATCATTGGCAGCAATTTTCACAATGGTTGGTGGGCATTCTTCATACTAGTGACATGGCGTGCATATCTCTTCTTTGGTAGGCATTTTGGGTACTCTTTTTCCGGAGCGCTTTATATACTGGACAGATTTTTCTTTGGGAGGACAGACTTTCTCTCGGGAGGGGAGTCTGTCAAATGGGCACCGTATACTGGACAGATTTTTCTTCGTTGGACATACTTTCTCTCGGGAGGGGAGTCTGTCAAATGGGCACCATGGGATGAGAGATCCAACGGTACCCATTTGACAGGCTCCCCTCCCGAAAAAAAGTTTGTCCAGTGAATAAGGATTGCCCTCTTCATCCTATTTAACGGGCATCTTAAATGTGAGTGCCGACATGCACATAATTTTTTAATTTCCTTTATGTTTTGGAAAGCTAGGATTTAAAAAAAAATGCATTTTCTGCTTGATCTCTCTAGCCATATAACGAATTGATTTTTATTGACTGTAGATAACACATTTAACCATTAACTTCTCGGTGATGACCTTTATTACAATCTCATTTGCATTGATAAGACCACTAAGAAGTTGCCATAAAGTCGAAAAGATTCAACCTTAAGGAGACTCGCTACAACGAAAGAGAAAAAAAGCAGACTTGCTTGAAGTCTCGAACAAATCTTAATAATTCCAAAAGACTATTAACTGATAAATAGCAACAACAATAGGTCACTACAAATTCTATCTAAACAACACTTTCTATCTTCTACATTTGTAAATGTAACATTTACCATGATTCCTAGGCAATATAAAAATACAAGGTAAATATAAAATGTGCAACTTTTAAGTGAGAATATCAAGTTTAATAACACCATTGTAAGTATTATATTAGTGGATCCTAAGTTGTATTGTTTTAAAGTATTATATTAGTGAATCCTAAATTGTATTTATTTTTATGTTGTATGTTGCAACTAAAAATAAAGAGAAATTGTATCCACTAAGGAGAGGTTTGCAAAACCTTGAGAGGATTAATGATGACTAAGTATCATCATGGCATCTTTAGGTGCAATAAACAAGTGTCTATTTCTAGGAAGAAGCAAGCTAAGAATGCTAGTTTGATAACCTAAGTCTTTGAGTCTTACTTTTAAAACCTTGAGTTTGTGAAATAACACTCTACTCTCGTAAAGGAGGCTTATGCCTTCTCAATGGCTTATAAGTCTAAATATGAAAATTCTTACCATCTAGATAGAAGAGATACATGACTAATCCAAACTTAATTGAGATTTAAATGGATATCTCTATTATTCAATGATAAGGGAGAAAATAAAATATGCTTATGAAAGATAAATACGAAACTAAGTAATGTTAGAATCCTACTATGATGAGCCCAATATTATTAGTTGAGAGGATCTACCAAATCTCTCGAGGTGCAAACCCCTTTTTAGAGTTAAAATGTTGAGGAAGTGTGCAATGCAATGTTTATGGTTTTAATTTATCTAATTTGTGTAGTTTTATATATATGTACTTCTAAATATTTTAAATATAGTTTAGGTCAACATGTTACTTTAATATTTTATTGTTTTTTTATAAATGACACATGTCAACTCTAGGAAAACAATATCAATACAAAATCTTATATATATAATTTTAAATCAGAATAGACCCATCTAACTCCAGTTTTACAAAGCGTCAAGAGATATCACATTTGCTAACTTTTCACCACTAAACTATAACACCCATCCCTCTCATCACTATAATATAGTTCAATGATGGATGCATTCTTATTTTTCATGCCTATGGAACACATACAATTTCCCCATCCACCGATACATGCAATTTTATTTATTTTGAGACAAATAGACACTTCCCCACCAATACTGTAGAAAAATACACCTTCTTAGTGCATTAGAAAATTTAATATACATTTTTATTTTTTCAATTAAAAACCAATACATCAACATTTTTTATTTAATAAAATATAGTTAAATAACATTTTTTATTTTAAATATTTTAATAATAAATTGTTTACCAACATTATAAAATTTTAATAATCCCATAGACAACTTATTCCATCAGAATTTGGTGACCCATCGAGTCCAAATTGTTCTCCTAGCATTTTAAATTCAATTTGTCTTTTAATAACACCTATATGAATGATGATTTTTTTTTAATTGGCATGATTTTTTTAACTCCATCTATGTTAAGCAAATGGAGAAGGACGTCGAAACGACAAAATTGTCTCACTGTACAACGCAAATGGAGAAATACGACCGAACGAAAAAATTGTCTCACTACACACGAAATCGTCCGAGTGCAGAATAAAATCATTTTTGTTTCCGCCAAAATTAACCATCTTGATGTGCAATATTTAACGTTGAAAAGAACAGGTTTTCGAATTTCAAACAGTATGTATGTAATGTTCTAGTTTATTTATGAACATAGGAAACTTATTTGTGTATATTTTGATTTCACAAATATTATTGTTAAAATGTCTATAAAAAAACTCATTGGTGTATATTTTGATTTCACAAATATTATTGTTAAAATGTCCATATTATTAATCACATAGATAAATAGTCGATAAACACATGTATATATATTTCAAAGAGTATGTAATATGGGAGTTGGGTATGAAAGAGTATGTATCTTGAATTTCAAAGAGTATGTAATATGGGAGTTGGGTATGAAAGAGTATGTATCTTGGACTTAGTGATGTCTTCATAAAGTAGGTTCACTAAGATTTTTGATAAAATTTATAATTACTTTGAAAAATGCATTATATTTTATAACTACATTATATAAGGAAGAACGTGTCTAGTTTATTTATGAACATAGGAAACTCATTGGTGTATATTTTGATTTCACAAATATTATTGTTAAAATGTCTATAAAAAACTCATTGGTGTATATCTTGATTTCACAAATATTATTGTTAAAATGTCCATATTATTAATCACATAGATAAATAGTCGATAAACACATGTATATATATTTCAACATAAAAGTTTCAATATCCATAGGAAACTCATTGGTGTATATTTTGATTTCACAAATATCATTGTTAAAATGTACTTATTATTTATCATAGAGATAGTTACAACGATAAAGACATGCATATTCCATTTGGATTATTGAAAGTGGGATCCACCTTTCAAAGGCCCATGGATCAAGCATTCAATGACCTAATTGGTAAAATCATTTCAATATATCAAGATGATTTGACATCTTTTTCTATGGAGAGGTGTGACCATGTGAAACATTTGAGGAAGATTTTTTATAGATGTCGTAAATTTGGAATCTCTCTAAATCCAAAAAAACCAACCTTTGGGGCTGATGAGGGGAAGTTACTAGGGCATATTGTTTCAAAATACGTAATCCAAATTTAACCAGAATGAGTCCAGGCTATCAACGTTATTCCCCCTCCTCGTGATATTCCTTCTCTTCCATCCTTTTTTTTGGAAAAATGAATTTCGTGCGATGATTTATCCCAAACCTAGCGAAATTAGCCAAGCCTTTGAATTCCTTACTGAAGAAAAATGTAAATTTGTGTGGGGTAAAAATTGTGACATATCATTTTCAAAATTCAAAAAGGCCATATCAACTTCACTTGTTTTCGCATGCCCTGGTTATAACAAAGATTTCATGATTTACTTATATGCTTCAGAAGATACAATCACAACAGTCTTATTGCAAAAGAACAATGAAAATAACGAACAACCCATAGATTTTATGAGTAAACATATTAGGGATGTTGAATTAAATTACACTACCATTGAGAAACAAGTGTACACATTAGTTAAAGGCTTTAAACATTTCAGAACTTACATTGGTTTTTCCAAAATCAAGGCTTATGTGTCGTACCAGGCATTAAAAGATGTATTATCCTTGTCAAATGGTATAGGCAAATGAGGAAATTGGATTTCATGGATTCAAGAGTATGATCTAGAGATTAAACCCATCAACATTGTAAAAGGACAAGGACTAGCTCAACTTCTAATAGAGAAAGAACTTTTAGTGAATTGTGTAGAAGAAGACCATGGTGACACAAATATAGAACAAGAATGGTACAGGGACATCATATATTATTTGAAAATTTTAACCTGTCCTTATTATCTGGTCGACCATTAGTGAATGTCTCTGAGGTTAAAAGCATCAAAGTATGTTTTAACAGAAGACGGTTTAGGATGGAGGAATCATGATGGAATCATTCTTAAATGTGTAAAATTGGAAGAATCAAAAGTCATTATACTAAGAGATGCATGTTGGGTTATGCGGTTGGAATTATGCACCTAGAGAAACTACTGCTAAAATTATGTGTGCAGGGTATTATTGGCCTACGTTGTTTAAGGATGTTAATTATTTTGTGAGGTCATGTCAAGAGTGTCAATTCTTTTCAGGAAAACCAAGGTTGTCTTTCATTTGAACCCAATAAATGTTGAGGCTCCTTTCCAGCAGTGGGAAATGGACTTTGTTGGGCCATTTGATCAAATTTTGAGTAATGGGTTCAAGTACACCTTAACGCTCACTGATTATTTCACCCATTGGGTTGAAGTTGTCCCTACAAAGAAATCTAATGCTGAAGTCATACAAAAGTTCCTGGAGGAAAACATTTTATCAAGGTATCACCGTCCTTTGAAATTAACCACTGATAATGCCAAATATTTCAGCAAAATAGAAATGAATAACTTGTGTTTCAATCATGGCATAATTTTGTCACATTTGTCCAATTACTACCCACAAGGGAATGGTTTAGCTGAATCTAGCAATAAAAACTTGGTAAGACTTTTAAAAAGAATGGTCGTAGAAAATAGAAGAAGTTGGGATACCAAGTTCAAGTATGCCTTATGGGCAGACATAACTACAGTTAAAAGGATTACTAGAAATCCCCCATTTGAGTTAGTATATGGAAAATATTGTAAGCTTCCCATTAATCTACAGATGCCAGTAAATTTGGAATCTCTCTAAATCCAAAAAAATCAACCTTTGGGGTTGATGAGGGGAAGTTACTAGGGAATATGGTTTCAAAAGAATGAATCCAAATTGACCCTGAACGAGTCTAGGATATCAACGTTATCCCCCCTCCTCGTGATATTCCTTCTCTTTAATATTTTTTTGGAAAAATTAATTTCGTGCGACGATTCATCCCAAACCTAGCGGAATTAGCCAAGACTTTGAATGCCTTACTAAAGAAAAATGTAAAATTTGTGTGGGGTAAAAAATGTGACATATAATTTTAAAAATTTAAAAGGCCATATCAACTTCACCCATTTTGGCATGCCCTGATTATAACAAAGAGCTCATTATCTACTCATATGATTCAGAAGATACAATCACAATAGTCTTATTGCAAAAGAACAATGAAAATCATGAACAACCCATAGCTTTTATGAGTAAACATCTTAGGGATGTTGAATTAAATTACACTACCATTGAGAAACAAGTGTACATGTTAGTTAAAGCCTTGAAAATTTTTAGAACTTACATTGGTTTTTCCAAAATCAAGGCTTAAGTGTCGTACCAAGCATTAAAAGATGTATTATGCTTGTCAAATGGTATAGGTAAATGAGGAAATTGGATTTCATGGATTCAAGAGTATGATCTAGAGATTAAACCCATCAACATTGTAAACGGACAAGGACTAGCTCAACTTCTAACAGAGAAAGAACTTTCAGTGAATTGTGTAGAAGAAGACCATGGTGACACAAATATTGAACAAGAATGGTACAGGGACATCATATATTATTTGAAAATTTTACCCTGTCCTTATTATCTAGTCGACCGTTAACGAATGTCTTTGAGTTTAAAAGCATCAAAGTATGTTTTAACAGAAGACAGTTTAGGATGGAGGAATCATGATGGAATCATTCTTAAATGTGTAAAATTGGAAGAATCAAAAGTCATTATACTAAGAGATGCATGTTGGGTTATGCGGTTGGAATTATGCACCTAGAAAAAACTACTGCTAAAATTATGTGTGCAGGGTATTATTGGCCTACATTGTTTAAGGATGTTAATTATTTTGTGAGGTCATGTCAAGAGTGTCAATTCTTTTAAGGAAAACCAAGGTTGTTTGCCTTGCCTTTGAACCCAATAATTGTTGAGGCTCCTTTCCAGTAGTGGGAAATGGACTTTGTTGGGCCATTTGATCAAAAATCAAGTAATGGGTTCAAGTACACCTTAAAGTGCATTGATTATTTCACCCGTTGGGTTAAAGTTGTCCCTACAAAGAAATTTACCGTTGGAGTCATAATAAAGTTCCCAGAGGAAAACATTTTATCAAGGTATCATTATCCTTTGAAATTAACCACTGATAATGCCAAATATTTCAGCAAAATAGAAATGAATAACTTTTGTTTCAATCATGGCATAATTTTGTCACATTCATCCAATTACTACCCACAAGGGAATGGTTTAGCTGAATCTAGCAACAAAAACTTGGTAAGACTTTTAAAAAGAATGTTGGGAGAAAAAATAAGAAGTTGGGATACCAAGTTCAAGTATGCCTTATGGGAAGACAAAACTATAGTTAAAAGGATTACTGGAAAATCCCCATTTGAGTTAGTATATGGCCAAGATTGTAAGCTTCCCATTAATCTACAAATTGTAAGTCTAGATGGGTCTATACTAGATTTCCTGTAATTTTTGTTCATGGCTAACATAGAACAAGAGACATTTTCCCTGTGTTGTTAGCTTTGTTGCATATCCAAAACCATAGTGGTTGCTTCTAAAAGTTGATAATTTGAATCTTTTGTCTTCTTAATAATTGTCGATTATATTATATTCAATGACTTAAACAAATTAAGTTGATGATTTAGGTATATTTTCCAAAGACACAAACACATACACATATTATATCTATAATACTTGCTGTTAACCTATGTTCTAGTGTTATTTTTACTATGTATCTTGTTGTCCTCTCTAAGTAGCACACATTCTTTTGAGATATTGATAAAATATCTCTTTGTCCTTTGAGATATATGAATTGAGGCTAAATGTGTTTGAATTTGCATTCATTTCCAATCAAAATATATTTATCATGTAGAAGTTGTCTAGTCTTCCACTTTTCTCCATCGCAAATATTTATAGCTACTCTAAATCTATGGGCAAGGACATTGCCACCTCGTGGATCTTGTTCGTAAAATATTATCAAAAAGAACAAATAACTGTAATATTATAAAATAAAATTATCCCACATGCATCATGTAATAAAATGATTTTTATTAATTCTTTATATAAGGGAGGTGGAAAGCTATTTATCCCACATGTGTTACGAGATGTAAATATTTCATACCTCCAGCAATATAATAGAGGTGAAGGAGACCCTTTTGTGTATGTTATTCATCACACATCACATGTTGTGTATGTCATGTGTACACACATGATTGCGACTTGAAGTGGATATGGAGTGTGATGTGAAGCATATGTGGAGTGGAGCTCAAGTGTAAGATTGGATATTTATGAAGAATAATAAGATTTTCCCTTCTGTGGATGTTTCCCCATTTGGTGTTTTACCATGCATATCTGGTGTATCTTGTCTATTCTCTCGTCTCTTATTTCTTTCATGTTTATTATTTCTTATATGTATAGAAGGATAGGCTAGTATATTCTTTCTTTTCATGTTATCTAATATATTGTTTAATGTTTAAACATATTCTTAATATTCTAGCAACAGAGTTAAGCGGAACGCTTGTTGAAGGAGAGGCCCTCTTCTGACTTGTCCTTGTTCAAAGAGGAGGAATTTCCCAAAACATGTATAGGATATACTTCAAATGAAGGAGCATCAATAAGAATCCTTTGTTGAATGGAATTTATATATTTATTAACCCACACTCTTTTAGTCATCTTCGTGGATGCCACAAGATAGTCATGTCAAATATGTCCTACCTCATGATAGTAGTTGCACCAGAGAATTAGTTTCGAATAGTCGAGCGATTACCTAAATGTTCATAGATTCCATTTCACCTAAATTTCATCTAAGAGGCCCTTTTATAGGTCCAAATCAACCCAAAAGTTCACAATCCTTTTGTCACAAATTAATCCCAAATTGCCTTCAAATGCTATAAATTTTCCTAGAAAATGAGCTAGATGCTTCTTATGAGCTCCTCCGACCACAATTCCATTAGTAAGCCTGGAAGAGGGAACCAAACATGTCAGAAAAAAATTCACGATGATGATCAAAGGATGGGTACCACTTTTTGAGTAGGAGACTAGAAAGTCCTCAGAGTCAAAACCTTGAGGATATGCACTCAAAATAAGCCTCTGTTAAAAAACGTACAACCAACCTTTGAGCGTAATGTGGAACTAGGGAATATTCCCGAAATTCCCTTCGAGTTAAAATGAAACCAAGAATCCAATGAATCCCATATAACTTGCATACCCATGAAGCAATAAATAAGATCTTTTGACATAAAATCACCTATCATATCCATCTCAATGTCTTTCTTGAGCACCAACTTTATTTTATCTTCCTTGATCTTCAAAAACTTCACTTTGTGTTTTCTATTAGTGGGACTTGAGGAGGCATTAGGGTTTCCACGAGTTAAAGAAGGAGCTTCTGACATCTTCTTTAAATGATCAATTGCAATAGGAAATACTTATTTGAATCAGGTAATGAAAGTTGGATCACAGGAAGAAGTGGAGGATAGATTTGATGCATAGGATCATTGACCACATCATCCTTTCAAAAGGATCCATCTATATTCCTATTGTCAAAATATTTAACCATTCATGTTTCCTTTATGTCCACACTAAATGCCTTAGAACACTGCCAAGATTCCACCAACTCTTCATGGGTTCTAATGATAGCTAAGGAAAATAGAAAGTCTTGATCGCCAAAGGATCCATAGTTCACTATATCATTCTCCAAATCCATGGCTAAGTTATGCACGAGGAGTAGAAATTGAAGCAACCATAGCTTCCATCAGACTCAACCTATTGTGTTCGACAATACCTTACCATGTTTTTTTTTATTTTTATAGAAACTAAAAATGGGGGATATATAAAAGGTGGCTGTGCACAGCCATTCATTACAAGCATAAAGAACCTGAGTATCTGAGCAAAACATAAAAGCTGCACCAGGGTACAGTCCACTGTGGATCCCAAAACACTTCCCTATAAGACTGTTCTATACATTTAAAGCCTCGAGTTGTATAAACCCTAACAAACTGATTACACAAAAATTTGCAAAAAAACATTCATACAGAACTGAACATAAAAAGACTAAGGGTTTCCTCTAGGCTGAGCGACGGATTCTTCTTCCATAGGAAGCACAGCTTCATCGCAGACTCCATTGACTCTACTAACTTGATTTAGAGATATGAGACGCTGAAGATCCTCCTGGATCTTATCCACCTTCCCCATCATTTCACGGAGACTACTCTCATTGTCGTCGATACGAGTGTCGTGATTGCTAATTTGGTACGAGGTGTAGCTGACTGTGTCTGCCATTTTCTTTATATCCTGGGCCATCTCTTGATTGTCCATAACACTAATGGAGAGAAGCTCATACATACGTCTCAAATTCTTCTTAACATCCGACATCCCACCGATATCCCCTGCCTGAGCCATATTATCTACTTCTGTCAACAGGGAGATTCGAGCTAACTGAAACTGAACAGCTTGAATCAAATTACCAGCGAGATGAGACTGAACCAGATTGCCAGGAACTAATATGTTATTGCAACAGGTTTTGAGCACCTGAAGTTCCTTCTGCAACGTTAAATCTTCACTTTTCCCACAGGTCAGAGTGCCAACGTCTCCTGCCTTCCACCCAGTGCACCTGCAACCGATGACCAAGCTGCTACCACAATTGCCTGATAGAAGTCCTTAGCCAGAAGTGGCTGACTGTGAGAGGATGAGAAAATTGCACGAACAAGGAGAGAAGGCAGCAAGGGCCAATCTCTCCTTCACCACTGAGCGGGTAAGAGGGAGCACCTGCCACGAGAGGCCTTGCAGGATCCCCTCTTCTATGCTTGAGACAGTTAACAACAAATATTGCAGAGCATCTAGAAGACCAGAGCCGAGAGAGATATGGGATAGAGAAGTCGACTTACTACCAACGGAGGCCATGGTGATAAACAAGACAGGATCGCAATAGTGTGAGGGGAGAATGGAGATATCCCCGAATTGAATGATATTTAATTCAGCTACCGCCGAGGGATGGAGATGACAGTAGGAGGACCACGCGACAAAGGAGCGAAGGAAGGAAGGACTGAGCCTTAAATGATAATGGAGGCCAGCAGAGATGAGACGAGGAGCATCGAAAAGAGAGAAGGGGGTAGAACTAAAGGGCGATGGGATGGCTGGAGGAGGGAGTGAAAAGGGGTGGACGGGTGAGACTATGAGGAGGGGGAAAAACTCAAGGGGAGGCAAAAGCCCCGACCCAAGCATAAATTTAACATTACACTATTCCTTTTACTTTGGTCATTTCTATAGAGTTTCCCAATTGATTGCAAGAGATAAGAACAATTGCTATCTTTGCTATTCATTATGGGACATGTTTGAATAAGGGGGGGGGTTCCCGTTCTGCTTGAGGTGGCCTTGATGAAGAGAGGCCCCCAGGTTGGCCAATCTATCTGCTGCCGAATTGTTGAATCTGAGAATATGAAATAGTTCGTAGGAGCTGTGCATAAGAAGCTTGACTTTGTTGCACAAGCGACGACATTTGACTGCTCCCTTGGGGTAACCATTGATCAATTTAGATATGACGTGCTTGGAGTCTCCAAATATCAGGACCTTTTGGTATTGTTTCTCCTGTAGGAGCTACAAACCTTAGAGGAGAGCTAACCATTCTGCTTCGTTGTTGGTTCGGGTCCCTAATCCGCAAGCAAAGGTTTGTTCTATTTTTCCTCCGGGATCCAAAAGGATCCCCCCCGCTCCTACCACCCCTGACAATACCTTACCATGTTATAAAACATAATAAACAATTATTAAGAATTTAGAAATTGAAATATTTGTTACTTATAAACTTACAAAAAATTAGTTTGAACTTGAAGGTTTATATACTAAAATGAAATTGTCCATACTCAATTAATATCATTAGTCATTAAATTATTATTACTAGCAGTTTTCATAATGTCAATCCAATAATATTCAATGCTTTTTAAGTACTTTATAAATTAATGTTGATGACATATATATTTCATATGTCATAAATTAAATACTATGAACATAATTCCAAAATATCATAGGTTGGACCTAAAAACCCTTCAATATTTAAATATATTTTTAATTTTTGAATTATCATATTATATATTAAAATTAATATACTATTTTGTATTTGTTTTCATATAAATTTTATTGAAAAAACAATATCAATACAAGAATCTTGTATTCAATTTTTTCATTTGTCGAGAAGGCACATTTCTATAGCTGGAGTGGGGGAAGTGTCTGTCTCTCCCATAAAAAAAATAAAAATAAAAAAGAATTAAAAAAATGCATGCTTTAGTGTGTTGTATCATAGTGGATCTTGGGTGGGGGAAGTGTCTGTATGTCCCCTAAAACTAAAAAATAAGATTCCATGAATTAGTGTCCTATAACAGAGCGATGAGAGGGATTTGTGCTGTAATTTAGTGGCGAAACGTTTGTAGATATGATCCCTCTCAGCGCTTTGTAGGACTAGAGTTAGATGGGTCTAATTTTTGTTCACAGCTAACATAGAATAAGAAGCATTTTTCCTATGTTGTTAGCTTTGTTGCATATCCAAAACCATAGTGGCTGCTTCTAGATGCTGATAATGTGAATCTTTTGTCTTCTTCATAATTTGCTATTATATTCTCTTCAATGACTTAAACAAATTAAGTTGATCATTTAGGTATATTTTACAAAGACACAAACATATACATATATTATATCTATAATACTGGCTGATAACCTATGGTTCTCGTGTTATTTTTACTATGTTTCTTGTTGTCCACTCTAAGTAGCACACATCCTATTGAGACGTTGATAAAATATCTCTTTGTGCTTTGAGATACTTGAATGTGGTTAAATTTGCATTCATTTCCAATTGAAATATATTTATTGCGTAGAAGATGTCTAGTCTTCCAATTTTCTCAATCTCAAATATTCATAGGTACTCTAAAGCTCCGGGAAAGGACATTGCCACCTCGTGGCTCTTGTTGGTAAAATATTATAAAAAGTCATAAATTTAACTCTAATATTATAAAATAGAGTTATATCGCACATGCATAATGTAATATAATCATTTATAATAATCCTTTATATAAGCGAGGTGGAAAACTATTTATCCCACATGTGTTATGAGATGTAAAGATTCCATACATCAAGCAATATAATAGAGGTGTAGGAGATAATTTTGGGTATGTTGTGAATGTTATTCATCACACATCACATGTTGTGCATGCCATTTGTACAAACATGATTATGACATGAAGTGGAGATGGAGTGTGATGTGAAGCATATGTGGGGTGGAGCTCAAGCGCAAGATTGAAGATTTCTAAAGAATAATAAGATTTTCCCTTCCTATGGATGTTTCCCCTATGTTGTTGTGTATTCTCTTGTCTCTTGTTTCTTTCATGTTTATTGTTGCTTATATGGACATAAGGATAGACTAGTGGATTCTTGCTTTGCATGTTAGCTCGTGTATTTATGTATGTTTACATATATTCTGAATATTCTAACAATAGAGTCAAGCAGGATTCTTGCACAAGGGGAGGAGTCTTCTAAATTGTCCTTGTTCAAAGAGGAGGAATTACCCAAAAATGGTATAGGATAGCCTACAGATTGTGGAGTATCAATAGGAATCCTTTGTTGAATGGAAAATAGAGATTTGTTAACCCACACACTTTTAGTCATCTTTATGGATTCCACAATAAATTTGTGTCAAATATGTCCTACCTCATGATAGTTGCACCAAAAAAGTAGTTTCCAATAGCTGAGTGATTACTCGAATGTTCACAGATTCCATTTCATCTCATTTCATGTAAGAAACCCTTTGATAGGTCCAACTCAACCCAAACTCTCACAATTCTTTTGTCACAAATCAATTAAAATTGTCTTCAACTACAATAAATTTTCCTAGCAAATAGCTATGCTTCTTAGGACCTCCTTCGACCATAATTCCATTGGTAAGCTTGGAAGAAGGAACCAAACATATTAGAAAATAAATACATCACGATAAGGATCAAAGGAGGGATACCACTTTTTGAGTAGGAGACTCGAAGGTCCCCAAATCCAAACCCTAAAGGAGATGCACTCCTAATCAAAGTACACCTATCCTTTGAGCATAACGTGGAACTAGGGAATATTTCCCAAAATCCCCTTTCAGTTCAAATCCAACCAAGAAGCCAATGAATCCCATATGACCTGCTTACCCATGAAGCAATCAATAGGTTCTTTTGACATAAGATCACCTACCATATCCATCCCAATCATTAGAGGAAATTTGGGGTCTAAAATGGGCCTTATAAGAAAATGTGCCAACAATAAGTTATTGTGAGTTGGAATTCAAAAACCAATAGAATTCCAATAAAATGAGTCAACCATAATGGTTGAATTGACATATTTGTCATAAAAAAACTACTTTTTTTGTTCATATTTTTAGGTATTTCTTGTTTTTGGGGTAGAGGGGTCTGCCAAAAGTGTGCAGTGTGGGTACTCGTTGGATGTGGAATCAAATTCCACATCCAAAGAGCTCTCCCGATTGAAATTTGGGTAAAAACACAGGGATATATGTTGAAAATACGAACACAAAAAGTAGTTTTTTTCTTTTTTCCTCCAAAATTAATAAATATTATTTTATTACTTTAACTATTATTTTATTATTTTAACTATTATTTTATTATTTTCCTTAGGAGGCCCATTTTAGACCTCAAAATTCCTCTAATGGTTTTTCTCGAGCATTAGTTTTATTTTCTTTGCCCTCATCTTCAAAAAATTTACTTTATGTTTTCTGTTGGTGGGGCTTGAGGAGGCATTATGGTTTCTAGGAGTTAAAGGATGAGATTTTGACATCTGCTTTAAAGTTGGAATGAAAGTTGGATTGAAGAAAGAAGTTGAGGATATATCTGAGGACTAGAATCCTTGTTTGTGTCAGCCTTTCAAAAGGATCCATCTGTATTCTCGTCGTCAAAATATTTAAGCGTTTATGTTTCCTTTATGTTAGCACTAAATGCCCTAGAACATCGACAACTTTCCACCAACTCTTCATGGGTTCTAAAGATAGTTAGGAAAGATAGCAAGTCCTGATCACCAAAGGATCCATAGCCCTCTAGATCCTTCTGCAAATCCATGGCTTTAGGAATGAGGAGTGGAAGTTGAAGAAACACTAGCTTCCATCAAACTTGCCCTAATGTGTCACACAATACCTTATCATATTATAAAACATATTAAAAAATTTAATTTGAAATATTTGTTATTAATAAAGTTAAAAAAAATATTATTTTGAACTTAAAAGGTTATATACTAAAATGAAATTGTCCATTATCAATTATTGTTATTAGCCATTAAATTATTATTAAATTTTCATAATGTCAATGCAATAATATTCAATGCTCTTTAAATATTTTTTAAATTAAATTTTATAACCAATGTATTCCACATGTCATAAATTAAATGCTATGAAGATAACTCCAAAATATGGTAGGTTGGACTTCAAAACCACCCAATACTTAAATATATATTTCATTTTTGAATTTTAATATCGTATATTTAAAGTTTAATATATGATTTTGTATTTTCCTTCATATAAGTTTAATTGAAAAGACAATAGCAATACAATAATCTTGTATTAAATTGTTTGTTTGTTTGTGTTGTATCAAGTGGATGTAAGGTGGGGAAGTGTTTTTTGTCCCATAAAAATAATAAAATAAAAGTAAATAAAAAATAAAAATGCATGTATTATGCATTAGTGTGTTATAGAATAGTGGTGAAAGAGACGTGTGTTGTAGTTTAGTGGTGAAAAGTTTGAAAATTTAATCTCTCTCATGGTTTTGTAGAACCCAAGTTAAATGGGTCTATACTAGACTTCCTGTCATTTTTGTTCATAGCTAACATAAAATAAGAAGCCTTATGCCTGTGTTGTTAGCTTTGTTGAATAACTATAAGGGTTGCTTTTAAAAGCTCACAATGTGAATATTTTGTCTTCTTCACAATTTCTTATTATATTCTCTTCAAAGACTTAAACAAACTAAGTTGACAATTTAGGCATATTTGCCAAAGACAAAAACACATACATATATTATATCTATAATACTTGTTAATAACCTATGGTTTTAGTGTTATTTTTACTTTGTTTTGCTTTCACTGCCAATCAAAATATATATATTTTTTGCCTAAAAGCTCTTTAGTTTTTCAATTTTCTCATTTGCAAATGTCTATAAAGCTCTAGGCATGACATTGCCACCTTGTGATTCTTGCTGATAAAATATTATAAAAATACATAAATAACTCTAATATTATAAAATAGAGTTATCCCACATACATTATATAAAGAAACACAATGATCCTTGCATTCTCAGGTCAATAAAAAAATTTAATATATGATTTTAATTTAAATTAAAAACATTAGATTACATCACCATTTTTTTTATTTAATAAAAATTGTTAAACAATATTTTTTTTATTTTAAATATTTTAATAACGAATTGCTTACATACATTATAATTTTTTAACAACTTAAAACATCGAAAATTATAAACATTGTAAATTTTTAATAATCCCATAGAGCGCTCCGATTCGAGTCCTCTGTTCCTCAATAAATAGCTTCTCAGTGCTCTTCCATAGAAAGGTGAGTTACGTTATTCTTGTTTGTAAAGAAACAGGAAACGATGATCCTTGTGGGAAAGTGCCGAGGCAGTGCTATTAGCTATGCCCACAAGTATTTGGTGAAGCAGCTTCCATTCATGAATATATGCAATGAATATACGTTATTCTTGTTGGTAAAGAAAGAGGAAACTATGATCCTTGTGAGAAAGTGCCGAGGCAGTGCTATTAGCTATGCCCACAATTTCCGTCTTAATCTTTCCAAGATACGGATGGAAATCCAATTACTTGGAAATCCAAATCCAATTACTTGGAAATCCAAGCTTGAGTCCTTGAGTACTCAAGCTAGCTTGAGTACTTGAGTACTCGCAGATTCAATGTATATATATGCAATGAATATACGTTATTCTGGTTTGTAAAGAAACAGGAAACTATGATCCTTGTGAGAAAGTGCCGAGGCAGTGCTATTAGCTATGCCCACAAGTATTTGGTGAAGCAGCTTCGAGTCCGAACTGTTCTCCTACCATTTGAGGTCGAAAGGAAAGATAATGGTAATTAAGCATTAATCTTTCCATCTTAATCTTTCCAAGATAGGGATGGAAATCCAATTACTTGGAAATCCAAATCCAATTACTTGGAAATCCAAGCTTGAGTACTCAAGCTGAGCTTGAGTACTCGCAGATTCAATGTATATATATGAAATGAATATACGTTATTCTGGTTTGTAAAGAAACAGGAAACTATGATCCTTGTGAGAAAGTGCCGAGGCAGTGCTATTAGCTATGCCCACAAGTATTTGGTGAAGCAGCTTCGAGTCCGAACTGTTCTCCTACCATTTGAGGTCGAAAGGAAAGATAATGGTTATTAAGCATTAATCTTTCCATCTTATTTCAAATTTGCAATAAGAAAAGATACTTCTTTCGTATACGAATACTGCTTGTAAATCCAATTATTTGAAATCCCATATTTATTAAGCAAATTGCTGAAGCTGGAAATCCAAGAATTTGGAAATTACTTGGATCCAATACTGTGCACACCAGCACACCTCGCTGAATAAGTCTATGACTCTATACTATATTCCTAGGGTATGGTGCCCCAACGAAGTAACGGTGACCATTTTGCTGAGTAGTTGCAGATACAATGTAGAAGAAATTGGCAAATTGAACGGTGCGGTCTACACACAGTCGAGTTTCGGTGGGTAGTCTCTCCGTGAAGCAATCAATGGGTGGGTAATTCATGGTTCACTGCGATGCTCAACTCTTATATTTATATTCATGGTTAGTGTAGTAGTGGATCCAGCTCAGAAGAAACCAGTGAATTGAACGTTGCGTTTTGCAAATTCTAGGGTTTTGCTGGTTGGTCTCCCCAAGAGGACACTATTCCTTGATCAAAACTATTCAGTATTTTGGTGTACACAGTTAGAGAGATTCAGTTTTGAGTTGTAACTAAATATTGTAATTTTCAATGAGTTTTTCAAGGAAACCAATGGGTGTATGTACTCTATTATAGGGGGTGGGTGTATGTACTCTAATATAGTTTTTAGTATAGGACATTAATTTAAGATTGGTTGTGAAATCAAATAAAACTACACTTTAAACACACAAAACCAGATTTGGTTTACTAAAACAATTTTTAAAATAACATTCTTTTATGCCATCGACAAAGATGGTTCAAGCCATGAGAACGGTGGTTCATGAAATTCTAGCTGGTTTTGCATAATTTAAACGATGGAAAAGGTGTCATAAGCTTCTGTGTCTCAACTTGCTACATGATACTTAGGTACTCGCAACTCGAAAATCTCAACAAATTATGTTCTCTTCTGTCAAGCATTGCAATGACAAGCTCTTGCACCTACAAGGCCATGCAAAGCCCACTGCCTACACTGCATGTAAATTCGTCCAACCAACTATTAGCCAAAACCAAGCCTACTAAACTTGAGTTTACCGCTAAGTTAATATTAAAAATTAAATATTTTCATGCCCACCTCTTTTGGCTTTTTCTTACTTGTCGGGTGAAACTTGTCTAATACTTGTCGGGTGAAACTTGTCTAACTCCCCACTAGACAAGTTTATAAACTTAGGTCGGTCTTTCGACTCGACTAAATTTACTTCGACAAGTTCTTACTTGTCAGTTCTACCAACCGGTTTTTACCTCGACCACTTGTCACCTCCAAGTCGGCTAAGCTGATCACTTCGACTTCTAGTCGGCTTAGTCAACCGAACTTGTCGGTTCACTTTGGTCGAAATCTCCAGAGTATGTTTCTTAGTCTAATAGACTTAAGAAATTACAAATGCTTTTCACCTCTGAGTAAGATGAAGTAAAAATGGACACATTAACAATTCCAAAGAACTTATAAAAACATATACCCAAATATGTCGGAAGACTTGAGTTGACCAATGTGCGAACTTTGACGCGGTGAGAAATTTAAGGATTCTTTGATCTTTCACTTAACTCGTAAATGTAAACAACATTTACACAAGTAAATCTAGAAATAATGTGCCGCTAAATAAATATGCATTCAACCATAAACTATTTCATATATATAATGTCCAAAAATAACTAAAGTAATACAAACTTGTCCATCCACACTTGTCGGCTCATCGACTCATCCTTTTACAGAGCTTCGGCTCTTCGACTGAATCACATACACACAAGCTTGAGCTTCGACTTCTCTTTCTCTCACCCTTAGTTCCCCTGTCTCTCTATCATGTCTAAATTGATTTACAATTTTTTTCTTCTATTTATAGGCAACCTAAAAATTGCTTCTTCATGAATTGACCGACTCACCATTAAAGACTGTAATAACTATCTACCTAACAACCTAGCATCATAAATAAATTCGACTGGTTTATATTGTCGAATCGTGGACTCTTCCCTCTTGTCAGACTGACCGACAAGATCTTGACTGATACAGACTCTGACAGAGTCAGCTGAGAATCAGGTATGGATCTGCGAGTGATTAATATTTCCAACACTTCCCCTTAATTATGCGCATATGAGGATTTTTAAAACAAATTTTACAAAATGTTTCAGAGCTTAGACATGCTCTGTTTAGGATAGAGTTCACTGTACAGTACTTGTCATTCCAAGATAACTACGTAGATACTGGAAAGTATCCTTTTCCAATGGTTTCGTAAAGATGTCTGCAAGTTGATCTTAAGACCTGCAAAATTCCAAACAAATTTCTTTGTTGTTCACCAACTCTCTTATGAAATGAAACCTTGTGTTGATGTGCTTGGTTCTGTTGTGAAACACATGATTCTTTGATAATGCTATGGCTAAATTGTTGTCACAGAAGATGGTTGTTGGTTCTTGATGGTTCTGTGACAAGTCTTTTAACACTCTCCTCATCCAGAGAGAGTTACTATGGGTTGTTTCTTTGAAGCCCATAAAACAACACGTGTACCAAAATGAAATGTGTACCCGGATGTGCTTTTCCTATCATCTATGCTACCTCTATTATACAGCCAATGATTTTAATTTTTTTTGAGGTTGAATACATAATGCCAAGGTCTTTTGTGCCACTTACATACCTCATAATTCTTTTACCTACTTGTCCAATTAGAGTCTTTTGGTGACTCCATGAACCTTGAGATCATACTTACTCCATACATAATGTTTGGTTTTGTTGCTATCAAATACATAAGTCCGCCAACAAGCCTTTTGAATAGCGTAGGATTGACAGTGGATCCTTCATCATCCTTACTCAATTTTAAACCTGCTATTACTTGTGTTGGGGCTGTCTTGCAATTAGACATGTTAAATATTTTTAAAACTTCACTTGCATACTTTTTATGTGATATAAAAATATCACTTTCAGATTGCTGAACTTCAATGCCCAGAAAAAACTTCATAAGCACCATATCAGTCATTTCAAATTCACTTTCCATGACTGCGTTAAAATATGTTATGCCAAAATCATGAGTAAATATTAAATCATCTACATACAAGCAGACAATTAACATCTTACCTTGCTCATCCACTTTGTTGTACAATGTCCGTTCACTTTCACTTCTGTGAAATCCATTTTGAGTGAGATAGGAATCAATCCAACCGTAACAAGCTCTAAGAGCTTGCTTCAAACCATATAATGACTTTTTCATCCTGTACACTTTATGCTCTTGACCTATAACTTCATACCCTTGTGGCTGTTCCACATATACTTACTCTTCTAGATAGCCATTTAAGAATGTTGACTTGACATCCATTTGATGAACATGCCATTTGTTTTGTGCAGCAATGGCCAAAACTGTTTTGACTGTATCCATGTGTGCAACAGGTGCAAATGTTTCATTGAAGTCTATTCCAGGTTGCTATGTGAACGCTCTTTCTACCATTATTTCTTTGTGCTTTTTCACATTCCCATCAGCATCTTGCTTGGTCTTGTAAATCCATTTGACACTCATTACATCTTTGTCTTTTTGTACATCAACCAGTTCCCATGTCTGGTTCTTCTCAATGCATTCTATTTCTTCTTCCATGGCTTGTGCCCATACTTCTTCTTCAACAACTTATTCAAATGTTAGTGGATAATATATAGGAGAAAATAATGCAAAGAGAGAGAATGAATTTGGTGTACCAGCTTCATATATCTCTCGTAGACTTCTTGTCTTCACTGGTTCTATCGATGTCGAGCTTGACAAAA
This sequence comes from Pseudotsuga menziesii, assembly GCA_001517045.1. Classification (NCBI taxonomy): domain Eukaryota; kingdom Viridiplantae; phylum Streptophyta; class Pinopsida; order Pinales; family Pinaceae; genus Pseudotsuga; species Pseudotsuga menziesii. The sequence goes on along the minus strand of LPNX010515903.1, from coordinate 110,732 downwards.
TGCTTGATGGAGTTTGCTGTCCTCTTGGTGTACTTGTCAGTGTAGCTTGAATTGCTCCTTGTGTCGATGGTCCTTGTGCTGAACCATGTCATGGTGTCATGGGAGTCGACGATGCTACAACCGGTTGACTTACATGTGGTGTTTGAACCGCTTCCTCTTCCATATCATCATTGTCGACATTTGACACAATCTTGAAATTTATGTCAATAGTTCCATCCCATGATTCATTCTCGACAAATTGAACATCTCGACCGACTATCACTTTCCTTGTGACAGGATCATAAAACTTGTATGTTTTTGTGTTTTCAGAATAGCCGACAAAACTACATTTTTGTCCCTTTTGTCTAACTTCCTTCTCAGCTCATCTGGAACATCAGCATATGCAACACAATCAAAAAATTTTAAATGTGAAACACTATGATTCATACCCGTCCATGCTTCTTGGGGAACTTTGTTCTTCACACTCTTTGTCGGACACTGGTTCATAATGTAAACAACAATTGCGACTTCTTCACCCCAATGTTCATTTAGCAAATGCTTGGCTGCCAACATGCTGCGTGCCATATCCATGATGGTTCTGTTCTTTCTTTCAGCAATACCGTTCTACTGAGGTGTATATCGTGCAGTGAATTGCTTTTGTATGCCATGGGTCTTGCAAAAATTTAGAAATTCATTTGAAACATATTCACCTCCTCTGTCGGTCCTTAAAATCTTGATGTGGTGTCCACTTTGGTTGTCCACGAGTGCCTTGAACTGCTGAAAATAACTAAATGCATCAAATTTATGTTTCAACAAATAAAACCATGTTTTTCTTGAGTAGTCATCAATAAAAGTTAGAAAGTATTTGCAGCCACCAATAGATGATGTCTGCATTGGACCACAAATATCAGTGCACAATATCAAGTGGTGTGCGTGCTCTATATGACTTTCCGACTAGAAAAGTCTCTTTGTGCTCCTTGCCAAAAATGTAACCTTCACAAAACCTTTCTGGTTTGTCGATCAATGGCAAACCTTTTACCATATTCTTTGTGTGTAGTAGCTTCAGCCCACCAAAATTCAGATGTCCAAATTTGAAATGCCACAACCAGGATTCATCCTGAACTTCTGTTTGAAATGCAGCGTGCAAATTAGCGCTGCAATTTTCTTTCTTGTCGAGCAGCTTGACCGTTTCTTTAATTTCTAACTTGAATGCAACTCCTATTTTTTTCTTCCCTTTCATGTCGGGAACTATTCTCAATGGAAACAAGTGGTTGTGTGTCATTGGCACTTTTGCTATCAGTTGGTTGCTTGAACGCTTGTCTTTGATCACACAGTGATCATATTCCATGTAGACTCTGTAGCCTTTTTGTATCAGTTGTCCAATACTTAACAAATTATGTTTCAGACCTTCAACATGATAGACATTAGGGTTATACTTACTCTCCCCCTGTTTGGTTAGAATATCAACAGTGCCTCTTCCTAAGACAGTAACTTGGACATTGTTTCCAAGTGTAACATCAATTTGAACTGAATTGTCTAGTCTAGAAAACAAGTTTAAATTACCAGTCATGTGGTTGCTGCATCCTGAATCTAAGTACCATATGTGATGTGGACTTGATGTCGATGCCATTAACATTGCACTTGTTGAAGTGCTGGTGCTAGTCGACTAATTTGGGATTTTCCTTCCTTGGTCATATTGTTTCTTCCTGCATTCATATGCATAATGACCAAATTTCTTACAATAATGACATTGAATTCTTGATTTGTCAAACCTCTAGCCACTTGGTTGACTTGGGTTCTGATTTTCTCCTCTACCATCGACCTTTGCAGAACATTTGCCTCATCCTCCTCTTGAAGAACTTCTTCCCCTGCCTCTGAAGTTGCTTCTCCCCTTGCCTCTACCATGGCTTATGGATGACTGTGCTGCAAATGCACTTTCCAATGATGTCTATGTTCTGCTGATCCTGTGTTCATGATTGAAATTTGAAATGCCACAACCAGGATTCATCCTGAACTTCTGTTTGAAATGCAGTGTGCAAATTAGCGCTGCAATTTTCTTTCTTGTCGAGGCGCTCAACCGTTTCTTTACTTTCTACCTTGAATGCAGCTAATATGTTTTTCTTCCCTTTCATGTCGGGAACTATCCTCAATGGAAACAAGCGGTTGCTTGTCATTGGCACTTTTGCTATTAGCTGGTCGCTTGGACGCTTGTCTTTGATCACACAATGATCATCTTCCATGTCAACTCTGTAGCTTTTTTGTATCAGTTGTCCAATGCTTAACAAATTATGTTTCAGACGTTCGACATGATAGAAATTAGGGATATACTTACTCTCCCCCTGTTTGGTTAGAATATCAATAGTGCCTTTTCCTAAGACAGTAAGTTGGACATTGTTTCCAAGTGTACCATCAGTTTGAACTGATGTGTCTAGATTGGAAAACAAGATTAAATTACCAGTCATGCGGTTGCTGCATCCTGAATCTAAGTACCATATGTCATGTGGACTTTCTTGAACAACATTGAATTCGAGTGGAGATGTCGATGCCATAAACATTGCACTTGTCGAAGTGCCGATGCTGGTCGACTTATTTGGGCTTTTCCTTCCTTGTCCATATTGTTTCTTCCTGCATTCATATGCATAATGACCAAATTTCTTACAATAATGACATTGAATTCTAGATTTGTCAAACCTCTGGCCACTTGGCTGACTTGGGTTCTAATTTTCTCCCCTACCATCGACATTTGTAGGACTTTTGCCTCATCCTCCTCTTGAAGAACTTCTTCCTCTGCCTCTGAAGTTGCTTCTCCCCCTGCCTCTACCACGGCTTATGGATGACTGTGCTGCGAATGCACCTTGCAATGATGTTTATGTTCTGCTGAGCCTGTGTTCATGATTGATGAGTGAAGCTTGCAGCTCATCAATGGTAAATGTCGACATGTCTGTGTGTTCTTCCAAGGCCACAAATAAGTTTTCAAATCTTGGGGGAAGACTTCTTATAATTTTTTCAACCGCCCTTTTGTATTCTATGGCTTCTCCATGAGATTTCAGTTGGTTTATCAAACCAACAATTCTGGTGTAGAATGTGTCTACAATATTTAAATCTTTCATGCGCGGAGATTCAAAATATCTTCTTAGAATCTACAGCTTGGATGTCCTTACCTTATCCAAACCTTCATAAGCAGTTTCCAATGTATCCCATGCTTGCTTAGCATTAGTTTTTGCTGCTACTCTTGGGAGTATGCTTTCATGCATAGCTTGAAGTATGTAAAACGGAGATTTTCCATCTTTCTTCCTTTGTTCCCTAAAGACATATTTCTTAGCCTGTGTGAGATTGTTATATGCTGTCATGTCTACTGGTTCTCCATAACCATGCTGGACTATCTCCCAGAAATCTTGACCTCTGAACAAATCCTTCATAGTTAGTGACCAATATTCATAACTCTTTCTTGTAAAAATTGGAGTTTGCAATAAACCAGAAGTGGAAGCCATTTTTAATTTTTAATTAACTTTCCTTAGAAAATTAATTTTCTGCCTTTTAAGAGAAGATTTATTTCCTAAACCTTGCTCTAATATAAACCTTGCTATGATACCAATTAGCCAAAACCAAGCCTACTAAACTTGAGTTTACCACTCAATTAATATTAAAAATTAAATATTTTCACGCCTACCTCTTTTTTCTTTTTCTTACTTGTCGGGTGAAACTTGTCTAACTCCTGACTAGACAAGTTTATAAACTTAGGTCGGTCTTTCAACTCGACTAAATTTACTTCAACAAGTTCTTACTTGTCGGTTCTATTGATCGATTTTTACCTCAATCACTTCTCACATCCAAGTCGGATGACCTCTTTAACCTCCAAGTCGGCTGATCACTTCGACCTCTAGTCGGCTTACTCAACCAACCTTGTCGGTTCACTTTGGCCGAAATCTACAGAGTATGTTTCTTAGTCTAAAAGACTTAAGAAATTACAAATGCTTTTCACCTTTGAGTAAGATGAAGTAAAAATGGACACATTAACAATTCCAAAGAACTTATAAAAACATATACCTAAATATTTAGGAAGACTTGAGTCAACTAATGTGCCATAAAACCTGGAACTTTCACTTGATGAGAAATTTAAGGATTCTTTGATCTTTCACTTAATTGGTAAATGTAGACAATATTTACACAAGTAAATCTGGAAATAATGTGTTGCTAAATAAACATGCATTCAACCATAAACTATTTCATATATATAATGTCCATAAATAACTAAAGTAATACAAACTTATCGATCCACACTTGTCGGCTCAATGACTAATCCTTTTATAGAGCTTCGGCTCTTCGATTGAATCACAGACACAGAAGCTTGAGCTTCGACTTCTCTTTCTCTCACCCTGAGTTCCTCTGTCTCTCTATTATGTCTAAACTGATCTACAATTTTCTTCTTTTATTTATAGGAAACACTAAAATTGCTTCTTCATGATCCGACTGACTCACCATTAAAGACTGTAATAACTATCTACCAAACAACTTAGCTTCATAAATAAATTTGACTGGTTTACATTGCCGAATTGTGGACTCTTCCCTCTTGTTAGACTGACCAACAAGATATTGACTGATACAGACTCTGACAGAGTCGATTGAGAGTCAGGTATGGATCTGCGAGTGATTAATATGTCCAACACTCCCCCTTAATTATGAGCAGATGGGGATTTTTAGAACAAATTTTACAAAATGTTTCAGAGCTTAGGCATGCTCTGTTTTTGACAGAGTTCACTATGCAGAACTTGTCATTCCAAGATAACTACGTAGATAATGGAAAGTATCCTTTGCCAATGGTTTCGTAAAGATGTCTGCAAGTTGATCTTCAGACCTTGAAAATTCCAAACAAATTTCTTTGTTGTTCACCAACTCTCTTATGAAATGAAACCTTGTGTCGATGTGCTTGGTTCTGTTGTGAAACACATGATTCTTTGATAATGCTATGGCTGAATTGTTGTCACAGAAGATGGTTGTTGGTTCTTGTTGGTTCAGTGATAAGTCTTTTAACACTCTCCTCATCTAGATAGCTTGACATGCAGTGCTTATCACTGCAACATACTCTGCTTCAGCTGAAGACAAAGTTACTATGGGTTGTTTCTTTGAAGCCCATGAAACAACACTTGTACTAAAATGAAATGTGTACCCAGATTTTTTTTTCCTATCATCTATGCTACCTCCATTGTCACTGTCAGTATAGCCAATGAGTTTAAAATTTTCTGAGGTTGAATACATAATGCCAAGGTCTTTTGTGCCACTTACATACCTCAGAATTCTTTTACCTGCTAGCCAATGAGAGTATTTTGGTGACTCCATGAACCTTAAGATCATACTTACTCCATACATAATATCTCATCTTGTTGTTGTCAAATACATAAGGCTGCCAACAAGCCTTTTGAATAGCGTAGGATCGACAGTGGATCCTTCATCATCCTTACTCAATTTTAAACCTGTTATTACTGGTGTTGGGGATTTCTTTCAATTAGACATGTTAAACATTTTAAAAATTCACTTGCATAGTTTGTCTGTGATATAAAAATACCACTTTTAGAGTGCTGAACTTCAATGCCGAGAAAACACTTCATAAGCCCCAGATCAGTCATTTCAAATTCACTTTCCATGACTGCTTTAAAATATGTTATGCCAAAATCACCACTAAATATTAAATCATCTACATACAAGAAGACAATTAACATCTTACCTTGCTCATCCACTTTGGTGTACAGTGTCGGTTCACTGTCACTTCGTGAAATCCATTTTTAGTGAGATAGGAATCAATCCAACTGTACCAAGCTCTAGGAGCTTGCTTAAAACCATATAATTCCTTTTTCAGCCTATACACTTTATGCTCTTGACCTGGAACTCCATGCCCTTGTGGCTGCTCAACATATACTTCCTCTTCTAGATAGCCATTTAAGAATGTCGACTTGACATCCATTTGTTTTGTACAACAATGACCAAAACTATTCTGATTGTATCCATACGTGCAACAGGTGCAAACGTTTCATTGAAGTCTATGCCAGGTTCTATGTGAACCCTCTTGCTACCATTCTTTCTTTGTGCTTTTGCACATTCCCATCAGCATCTTGCTTGGTCTTGTAAATCTATTTGACATTGATTATATATTTGTCTTTTGGTACATCAACCAGTTCCCATGTCTTGTTATTCTCAATGCATTCTATTTCTTCATCCATGGCTTGTGCCCATACTTCTTCTTCAACAACTTCTTTAAATGTTAGTGGATCATATATAGGAGAAAACAATGTAAAGAGAGAGAATGAATTTGGTGTACTTGCTTCATGTATCTCTCACATACTTCTTGTCTTCACCGGTTATGTCGATGTCGAGCTTGACAAAATGCTTGATGGATTTTCCTGTCCTCTTGGTGTACTTGTCGGTGTAGCTTGAGCTGCTACTTGTGTCAATGGTCCTTGTGCTGAAACATGTCATGGTGTCATGGGAGTCGACAGTGCTACAGCCGGTTGACTTACATGTGGTGTTTGAACCACTTCCTCTTCCATATCATCATTGTCGACATTCGACACAATCTTGACATTTATGTCGACAGTTCCATCCCATGATTCATTCTCGACAAATTGAACATCTCGACTGACTATCACTTTCCTTGTGATAGGATCATACAACTTGTATGATTTTGTGTCTTTAGAATAGTTGACAAAAATACATTTTTGTCCCTTCTTGTCTAGCTTCCTTCTCAGCTCATCTGGAACATAAGCATATGCAACTCAACCAAAAAGTTTTAATTGTGAAATACTATGATTCATACCCTTCCATGCTTCTTGGGGAACTTTGTTTTTCACACTCTTTTTGTCGGACACCGGTTGATAATGTAAACAACAGTTGAGACTGCTTCACCCCAATATTCATTTGGCAAATGCTTGGCTGCCAACATGCTGCGTGCCATCTCCATGATGGTTCTGTTCTTTCTTTTGGAAATACCATTATGTTGAGATGTATAACATGTAGTGCATTGTTTCTGTATGCCATGGGTCTTACAAAAATTTAGAAATTCATTTGAAACATATTCACCTCCTCTGTCGGTCCTTAAGATCTTGATGCAGTGTCCACTCTGGTTCTCCACGAGTACCTTGAGCTGCTGAAAATAACTAAATGCATCAAATTTATGTGTCAAAAAATAGACCCATGTTTTTCTTGAGTAGTCATCAATAAAAGTTATAAAGTATTTGGAGCCACCAATAGATGATGTTTGTATTGGACCACAAATATCAGAGTGCACAATTTCAAGTGGTGTGCGTGCTCTATATGACTTTCCGACTAGAAAAGTCTCTTTGTGCTCCTTGCCAAAAATGTAACCTTCACAAAACCTTTCTGGTTTGTCGATCAATGGCAAACCTTTTACCATATTCTTTGTGTGTAGTAGCTTCAGCCCACCAAAATTCAGATGTCCAAATTTGAAATGCCACAACCAGGATTCATCCTGAACTTCTGTTTGAAATGCAGCGTGCAAATTAGCACTGCAATTTTCTTTCTTGTCGAGGAGCTCGACCGTTTCTTTACTTTCTACCTTGAATGCAGCTCCTATTTTTTTCTCCCCTTTCATGTCGGGAACTATCCTCAATGGAAACAAGCAGTTGCGTGTCATTGGCACTTTTGCTATCAGCTGGTCGCTTGGACGCCTATCTTTGATCACACAGTGATCATATTCCATGTAGAATATGTAGCCTTTTTGTATCAGTTGTCCAATACTTAACAAATTATGTTTCAGACCTTCGACATGATAGACATTAGGGATATACTTACTCTCCCCCTGTTTGGTTAGAATATCAACAGTGCCTTTTCCTAAGACAGTAACTTGGACATTGTTTCCAAGTGTAACATCAATTTGAATTGAATTGTCTAGTCTGGAAAACAAGTTTAAATTACCAATCATGTGGTTGCTGCATCCTAAATCTAAGTACCATATGTTATGTGGACTTTCTTGAACAACATTGCATTCGAGTGGAAATGTCGATGCCATTAACATTGCACTTGTTGAAGTGCTGGTGCTAGTCGACTAATTTGGGCTTTTCCTTCCTTGGTCATATTGTTTCTTCCTGCATTCATATGCCTAATGACCAAATTTCTTATAATAATGACATTGAATATTTGATTTGTCAAACCTATGGCCACTTGGATGAATTGGGTTCTGATTTTCTCCTATACCATCGACATTTACATGACTTCTGCCTCGTCCTCCTCTTGAAGAACTTCTTCCTCTGCCTCTGAAGTTGTTTCTCCCGCTGCCTCTACCACGGCTTATGGATGATTGTGCTATGAATGCACCTTCCAATGATGTCTGTGTTCTGCTGAGCCTGTGTTCATGATTGATGAGTGAAGCTTGCAGCTCATCAATGGTAAATGTCGACATGTCTGTGTGTTCTTCCAAGGTCACAACCAAGTTTTCAAATCTTGGGGGAAGACTTCTCATAATTTTTTCAACCACCCTTTGGTCTTCTATGGATTCTCCATGATATTTTAGTTGGTTTATCAAACCAACAACTCTGGTGTAGAATGTGTCTACAGTTTCTGAATCTTTCATGGAAAGAGATTCAAAATCTCTTTCGAGAATTTGCAGCTTGGATGTTCTTACTTTATCCAAACCTTGATAGGCGGTCTCCAATGTATCCCATGCCTTCTTAGCATTATTTTTTGTTTCTACTCTTGGGAGTATGTTTTCATGCATAGCTTTATGTATGTAAAACAAAGCTTTTCCATCTTTCTTCCTCTGTTCCCTCAATACATATTTCTTAGCCTGTGTGAGATTGTTATATGCTGTCATGTATGTTGGTTCTGCATAACCATGTTGGACTATCTCCCAGAAATCTTGACCTCTGAACAAAGCCTTCATAGTTAGTGACCAATATTCATAATTCTTTCCTGTAAAAATTGGAGTTTGCAATGAACCAAAAGTGGAAGCCATTTTTAATTTTTAATTAAATTTCCTTAGAAAATTAATTTTCCACCTTTTGAGACAAGATTTCTTTCCTAAACCTTGCTTTGATATAAACCTTGCTCTGATACCTATTATCCAAAACCAAGCCGACTAAACCTGAGTTTACCACTCAATTAATATTAAAAATTAAATATTTTCACGCCGACCTCTTTTTGATTTTTCTTACTTGTCAGGTGAAACTTGTCTAACTCCCAACTAGACAAGTTTATAAACTTAGGTCGGTCTTTTGACTCGACTAAATTTAATTCGACAAGTTCTTACTTGTCGGTTCTATCGACCAATTTTTAACTCGACCACTTCTCACCTCCAAGTCGGCTGACCTCTTCGACCTCCAAGTCGACTGATCACTTCGACCTCTGGTTGGCTTATTCAACTGACCTTGTCGGTTCACTTGGCTGAAATCTACAGAGTATGTTTCTTACTCTAAAATACTTAAGAAATTACAAATTCTTTTCGCCTATGATTAAGATGAAGTAAAAATGGACACATTAACAATTCCAAAGAACTTATAAAACATATACCCAAATATGTAGGAAGACTTGAGTCGACCAATGTGTCGTAAAACCTGGAACTTTCACGCAGTGAGAAATTTAAGGATTCTTTGATCTTTCACTTAACTGGTAAATGTAGACAACATTTAAACAAGTAAATCTAGAAATAATGTGCCGCTAAATAAACATGCATTCAACCATAAACTATTTCATATATATAATGTCCAGAAATAACTAATGTAGTACAAATTTGTCGATCCACACTTGTCTTCTCACCGACTGATCCTTTTACAGAGCTTTGACTCTTCGACTGAATCACATACATAGAAGCTTGAGCTTCGACTTCTCTTTCTCTCACCCTGAGTTTTTTTGTCTCTCTATTATGTCTAAACTGATTTACAATTTTTTTCTTTTATTTATAGGCAACCTGAAAATTGCTTCTTCATGAATTGACTGACTCACCATTAAATACTGTAATAACTATCTACCTAACAACTTATCTTTAGAAATAAATTCAACTGGTTTACATTGCCGAATCTTGGACTCTGCCCTCTTGTCAGGCTGCATGATAAGATCTTGACTGATATAGACTCTGACAGAGTCGGCTGAGAGTCAGTTACGTTTCTGCGAGTGATTAATATTTCCAACACTCCCCCTTAATTATGAGTGGATGGGGATTTTTAAAAAAAAATTTACAAAATTTTTCAGAGTTTATGTCACATGCCCCAATTTTGAAAAAACAATTTTATATTATTTGGTATTATTTTAGGACAATATGTTAATTTTATGCTAAGTTGTAATTGATGACTCAACAAAGTCAAGTATATTTAATGTAATTCTGAATATTTTATTTATAAATAAATAAAGGAGGAGACAACAGCTTAGGAGAGATGTTATAAGAGTGTTTACTGGTCAAATTGGTGGAGGAGAATGGGTGGAGAGAAAACCGACATGTGGTAGCATCCTCAAACCACTTCCAACTGTTGCAGGTGGAAACCTCCCTACATTTGGGGTCATGATTCCCCAAGAAAGTGGAATCAGAGCAGGTGGCTCAATTAATGAACACTGACCCAAAAGACCTAGGCAATCTTTATAAAAATTCCCATTGAAGAGAGCCGAGGCTACTCATTCTAGAGAAGTGATCATTCAGGTGAATGATTGTACTTCAGAGAAATTCAATGGAAGGGATTTGTGGAAAGTGTTTGAGGGTATAACTGCTGATTGATCTAGTGTAGTTGTTAAGCTGAAAGATCTTACTGCTGAGAGCAGAGTGTTTTACTGAGATATTGGACTAGTCTACTGTTTGCATTCTCCACCAGTTCTCAGCCAAGAAGACCAGGAACAGGCTTGGGGGTCCTGAGGAAGCGTTGTTTGAGCACTCTCCAGGAGATTGGTAGGGAGGAATGACATCCTAATGCTGTTGTCATCTGTCCTAAACAGGTTCTAAATTATTTTGTTTTACTGTGTTAGATAGATAAATCTGAGCCTGACTGTTATATGAATGTTAAATATTCAGTTTGTAAATGTTAGAATTTAGTAGTCTTTTTAATTTATTGAAGAAATGAATTTGAAAAGTAATGTGTTAGAATGGAAAATAATTTCTAGTCTGTGTTTTTCCACACCTGGAAAACCAGGCTGTACTCCAGCACAGATAGAATATTTACAGTAGATGAAAGAAAATGATAAGAGATTGAATATAATAGATATGGTTCTGCATTTTGTAGATAGCAGAGTAATTAATACTGTGTGTAAGTTATTATTAAAGAGAACAGTATTCTAGATAGTTATGTTTACTGTTTTTATGAGCATATCTATGTTAGAAAAGAAACAGTAGTGCTAAAATATAATTATAGTAAAGAAATATACTATTACAATAAAAATTATAGGAGATACATTAAGTATCTAAACAAGGTTTCAACCACCCTTATATCATTTAGCTTAAAACTATTATTTTACATATACTAGAATAGGATTATGTTATAAATAGTATTAAAGGAAGAAATAATCAAAGTTCAGATTTAATGTTTAAAACATTACGTAACCCTGAACCTTTACTTATTAACAGAGTAGTAAACAAATGAAAATTTAAATGTAAACAATAAATAGAATGAAGCTAAGAATTTACCTATTCCAAGAATAATTATTTTCCAACAAGCTCTAAATCTGTTTAGGTTTAACCTGAGGGTCAAACCCTAATTCTACTTCCATTTTTTTTATAAAAGTATTTCTTTGAAATAGAATAAATAAATTAAAATTTAAAAACTAGATTACTAAAGTATGCACTAGACTAAGTACAGTTTTATAAAAAGAACTTACAGTATTTGTATCAACTCTTTTATTTAAAGAAAAGGAAATATTTAAACAAGATAAACATTATTAATACTATGGTAACAACATTAAATAGGTAAACAGAAACCAACAAAATTGATAAATTTTAAGAATATATTTATCTAAGGGTCCTTTTACGGTAAACCCTAATATTATATCCTAACTGAAAAGCTTAAACATATAAAAATTTACCTTACGATTGAACTTACAGTCCTCACATTATCTTAATTTATTTACAAGAACAATATTAAAACAAATAGTCATCATTATTAACAGTCGAGGAAGGGAAGACTCAAATTACATAGAGTCATAATTTTACAGGTTATATAACTGATGTATAAACAAGACAAAGCTTGATTTATTTTAAAATCTTTTTTTAAACGAAATATATTACTCTGTCAGCCCGAAAGGCTTAAGACATAACAAGTTTATTTTACCCAGCTCAGGCCGGCTACACCCAGCATCATGGCAGGGTTTGAAGGACAAAACCAACAAACAATTTATAAAAATTCATTACTGTAATAACGTTTATGGGACAATGTATATTTTATTATAGTATTCGAAACAGAGAACCTTTAAACCAAGAAGACAGGAGAATCTCCACATAATAAGAACATAATATGTCATTACTGAGCCATAAGGCTATAAACCTGTTAAATAGTCGAGAAAAGTGAAATACAAGTCACGGCATCAAGGCCGGAGCAACCCTGCTACAAGCAAGGGTTTAATAACCAAAAATACTATACAACAACTGATCTAAACATTTTAAACACCGAAGGAACCGAGGTCGTATTTCTTCTCCAACTGAAACCCTTTTTCCCTAATCTGTACAAACAGGGAGTTGCCACATTATAACCGGGGCTTACCTGCAGGTATTGCTGTAAATCCAAACATGGAGAGGGTTCTTCCAAGCGTAAGGGAGAACTACAACCTGCAAGCAACCTGAGGGTTTTAGTTAGAAACCGACTAATCTATAATTAAAACTGTAGCTGGAAATTTATAACAACTATAAAATAAACTCTTAACCTGAAGGTGAAATATTTGGGAGCCGAGGAGGAATTGATTCCACACCACAAGCAGCACAACCCTCGTGCTCACCAGTGACAAATGCGACGGGGCTCATAATACATTCTACACCATGAGGAGAAGTAAGCTTTGGAAATGGCCACGAAAGGAAACAACACTAAAAACTACTAACAGAGCTTCACTACCCTCACGACAGTGTATTGTATGCAGGAAGAAAAACACCGAATGCAAGCTGTGAACTTCGCAACCCTTACACTAGAGTGGCAACGCTCATCTACACATAGACAATGGAGCTGGAGACGAGCACAAGCGAGCCCTCATGGCCGCAGTAAACCAGACGGAGCAAAGACCAAAACCCTTGATGAAGAATGAGGAGTTAGGGTTACGTTGGAGACTTTTAAATCATGCATTGCATGGTGGTGGAGGTTCCACGTATCCATAAATTTATCTAGTCCACAGTGGGTCGAGTTGTATAGTCTCCACTGCACTGTCGGGAACCAAATTGTGTTAATAATTTAAATAATGACCACAATGATAGTATAATGTACAAAGTCAATACATATCATTTCAATGATGAGCTATGAAGTCAAGCTATGTTTAGAATGAGGTTTTATTGTATCGATAAACCTTATATTATAAACCTTGGAATCTTCGTTGGTAATGAACCAAAACATTTTATTGCATTGTTAACCCTTGTTATATGTAAAAATTGAAATATTTCATTGGTAAGATAATAACTATGGAAAGACCATAGTAGGGTATATGCCCTTAATCATAAGTTACTAGTTCTAATAATAATCATTGATTCAAACTTTACAATGAAGAACTATGTTGTTAGACCTAGTCTTATGTAAACATTAATGGTAAGAATTTAGTTTATAAATCATCAATGTGTATATAAAAGTATTTACACTCTGAAATAATCTCTTACACTTATATGTTTAGTCTATAGTACCAGAGAGTAAGATAAACATCTTGGAGGTTTATAGACATTTGGTTTCCATAAGGAACCAAAGCTCTAAATGAAACAAACCAAGGTTAGATTAGACTTGGAAGTTGAAGGCAGCAAAACTATCTAGGAATACATATAGCATCGCTATTATTTTGTAATTTCATCACATTACTTATGTCATGAAGAGATTTGGAAAATAGAAATCACAACTTGATGACATTTGTACAAATGATCATTTATAGACTTGTTACATTAATAAGCTGATAAATTTCCTCTACTGAAGCTGAATTAAAGGTAAAGCTAAGAGTTCTTTGTAAGCTTGTTTCTTAAAAGGTCTTAGGTCTATTTCCATACTTAAGCAGTGTTTTAAAGTTTAGAAATAACAACAGTAGTAAACTCTTATGTCAGTTAAGGAAAAGTTATACAAAATCACGAGCTCTATAAGTAACTTGGCTAATAGCTAGAAAGAAGAACTGTCCAAAATAAAAATAATACTAATGAAAAATATTGAGTATGGTAAGGTTTTTAGTCTTTACAACATGAATTTAAAATACTGTCCTAGTTGTAAAACAAGTAAAGGAAAGTTACTTTACCTCGTAAGTACCCTTGAATTCTATTAAGCAAACTTTTACTCTAGCAGTATATTTTTATGCTAAAAGAAGTATATATGGATTAACACCTTAATAAACTCTTACTGGTTCAAATTTACCTGTCAAGCCTGTAAGATCCAGAAATCCAGGTAAGTTAGCAATCGCTAAGTAAGCCCCAGTTAGAAAGTAACTTCTCACCTACTTGACAAAATTAGCTCATCAATACAGCTAGAAACAACTGAATGCAGGTTATTTACATCACATATCAAAATTAAAACAGTATTAATTTATATATGTTTAAGTTAATGGTTACCTTTGTTAACTGTTTCATTTTTCCATTAGCCGCTAACAGTTATCAGACTGCGACTATATATAGTTTATGTTACATCAAATTTTTTTAAATTTTTGTGAAAATTTGGGGTTTTGACAGTTTAGACATACTCCATTTATGACAGAGTCCACTGTGTAGAACTTGTCATTCCAAGATAACTACGTAGATACTGGAAAGTATCCTTTGCTAATGGTTTCGTAAAGATGTCTGCAAGTTAATCTTTAGACTTGCAAAATTCCAAACAAATTTCTTTATTGTTCACCAACTCTCTTATGAAATGAAACCTTGTGTCGATGTGCTTGGTTCTCTTGTGAAACACATGATTCTTTGATAATGCTATGGCTGAATTGTTGTTGCAGAAGATGGTTGTTGGTTCTTTATGGTTCCGTGACAAGTCTTTTAACACTCTCCTCATCCAGACAGCTTGACATGCGACACTTGTCGCTGCAACATACTCTGCTTTAGATGAAGACAAAGTTACTATGGGCCGTTTCTTTGAAGCCCATGAAACAACACCTGTACCAAAATGAAATATGTAACCAGATGTGATTTTCCTGTCATCTATGTTGCCTCCATTGTCAATGTCAGTATAGCCAATGAGTTTAAAATTTTTTGAGGTTGAATACATAATGCCAAGGTCTTTTGTGCCACTTACATACCTAAGAATTCTTTTACCTGCTTGCCGAGAGTCTTTTGGTGACTCCATGAACCTTGAGATCATACTTACTTCATACATAATGTCTGGTCTTGTTGCTGTCAAATACATAAGGCTGCCAACAAGCCTTTTGAATAGCATAGGATCAACAATGGATCCTTCATCATCCTTACTCAATTTTAAAACTGTTATTATTGGTGTTGGGGTTGTATTGAAATTAGACATGTTAAATATTTTTAAAACTTCACTTGCTTACTTTTTATGTGATATAAAAATACCACTTTTAGACTGTTGAAATTCAATGCCCAGAAAAAATTCATAAGCCCTAGATCAGTCATTTCAAATTCACTTTCCATGACTGCTTTAAAATATGTTATGCCAAAATCACCAGTAAATATTAAATCACCTACATACAAGCATACAATTAAAATCTTACCTTTCTGATCCACTTTGGTGTACAGTATCGGTTCACTGTCACTTTTGTGAAATCCATTTTCAGTGAGATAGGAATCAATCTGACTGTACTAAGCTCTAGGAGCTTGCTTCAAACCATATAATGCCTTTTTCATCCTGTACACTCTATGCTCTTGACCTGGAAATTCATACCCTTGTGGCTGTTTCACATATACTTCCTCTTCTAGATATCCATTTAAGAATGTCAGCTTGACATCCATTTGATGAACATGCCATTTGTTTTGTGTAACAATGGCAAAAACTGTTCTGATTGTATCCAGCGTGCAACAGGTGCAAACATTTCATTGAAGTCTATGCCAGGTTGCTGTGTGAACCCTCTTGCTACCATTCTTTCTTTGTGCTTTTCCACATTCTCATCAGCATCTTGCTTGGTATTGTAAATACATTCGACACCGATTACATCTTTGTCTTTTGGTACATCAACCAGTTCCCATGTCTGGTTCTTCTCAATGCATTTTATTTCTTCATCCATGACATGTGCCCATAATTCTTCTTCAATAGCTTCTTCAAATGTTAGTGGATCATATATAGGAGAAAATAATAGAAAGAGAGAGAATGAATTTGGTGTACCAGCTTCATATATCTCTCGCAGACTTCTTGTCTTCACCGGTTCTGTCGGTGTCGAGCTTGACGAAATGCTTTATGGAGTCTGCTGTCCTCTTGGTGTACTTATTGGTGTAGCTTGAGTTTCTACTTGTGTTGATGGTCCTTGTGCTGAACCATGTCATGGTGTCATGGGAGTCAACGGTGCCACAACCGGTTGAATTACATGTGGTCTTTGAACCACTTACTCTTCCATATCATCATTGTTGACTTTCGACACAATCTTGACATTTATGTCGACAGTTCCATCCCATGATTCATTCTCGACAAATTGAACATCTCACATGACTATCACTTTCCTTGTGATAGGATTATACAACTTGTATGCTTTTGTATCTTTAGAATAGATGACAAAAATACATTTCTGTCCCTTCTTATCTAGCTTTCTTCTCAGATCATCTAGAACATGAGCATATGCAAAACAACCAAAAACTTTTAAATGTGAAACACTATGATTCATACTTGTCCATGCTTCTTGCAGAACTTTTTTCTTCACACTCTTTGTCGGACACCGGTTCATAATGTAAACAACAGTTGCGACTGCTTCACCCCAATATTCATTTGGAAAATGATTGGCTGCCAACATGCTGTGTGCCATCTCCATGATGGTTCTGTTATTTCTTTTGGAAATACCATTCTATTGAGGTGTATACCGTGCAGTGAATTGTTTATGTATGCCATGGGTATTGCAAAAATTTAGAAATTCATTTGAAACATATTCACCTCCTCTGTCGGTCCTTAAGATATTGATGCGGTGTCCACTCTGGTTCTCCACAAGTGCCTTGAACTGCTGAAAATAACTAAATGCATAAGATTTATGTTTCAAAAAATAGACCCATGTTTTTGTTGAGTAGTCATCAATAAAAGTTAGAAAGTATTTGTAGCCACCAATAGATGATGTCTGCATTGGACCACAAATATCAGAGTGCACAATTTCAAGTGGTGTGCGTGCTCTATATGACTTTTTGACTGGAAAAGTCTCTCTATGCTGCATGCCGAAAATGCAGCCTTCACAAACCATTTCTAGTCTATCGATCAATGGAAAACCTTTTACCATATTCTTTGTGTGCAGTAGCTTCAGCCCACCAAAATTCAGATGTCCAAATCTGAACTGCCACAACTAGGATTCATCTTGAACTTCTGTTTGAAATGCAACATGCAAATTAGCACTGCGATTTTCTTTCTTGTCGAGGAGCTCGATCATTTCTTTTCTTTCTACCTTGAATGCAGCTCCTATGTTTTTCTTCCCTTTCATGTCGAGAACTATCCTCAATGGAAACAAGCGGTTGCTTGTCATTGGCACTTTTGCTATCAGCTAGTTGCTTGGACGCTTGTCTTTGATCACACAGTGATCGTCTTCCATGTAGACTCTGTAGCCTTTTTGTATCAGTTGTCTAATGCTTAACAAATTATGTTTCAGACCTTTGACATGATAGACATCAGGGATATACTTACTCTCTCCCTATTTGGTTAGAATATCAACAGTGCTTTTTCCTAAGACAATAACTTGGACATTGTTTCCAAGTGTAACATCAGTTTGAACTGAATTGTCTAGACTGGAAAACAAGTTTAAATTACTAGTCATGTGGTTGCTTCATCTTGAATCTAAGTACCATATGTCATGTGGACTTTCTTTAACAACATTGCATTCGAGTGGAGATGTCGATGCCATTAACATTGCACTTGTCGAAGTGCTGGTGCTGGTCGACTGAATTGGGCTTTGCCTTCCTTGGTCATATTGTTTCTTCCTGCATTCATATACACAATGACCAAATTTCTTACAATAATGACATTGAATTCTTGATTTGTCAAACCTCTGGCCACTTGGCTGACTTGGGTTCTGATTTACTCCTCTACCATCGACATTTGCAGGACTTCTACCTCATCCTCCTCTTGAAGAACTTCTTCCTCTGCCTTCGAAGTTGTTTCTCCCCTTGCCTCTACCACGGATTATGGATGACTATGCTGTGAATGCACCTTCAAATGATTTTTGTGTTCTGTTGAGCGTGTGTCCATTATTGATGAGTGAAGCTTGCGGCTTATCAATGGTAAATGTCGACCTATCTGTGTGTTCTTCCAAGGTCAGAACCAAGTTTTCAAATCTTGGGGGAAGACTTCTCATAATTTTTTCAACCACCCTTTGGTCTTCTATGGCTTCTCCATAAGATTTTAGTTGGTTTATAAAACCAACAACTCTGGTGTACAATGTGTCTACAGTCTTTGAATCTTTCATGGACAGAGATTCAAAATCTCTTCTCAGAATATGCAGCTTGGATGTTCTTACCTTATCCAAACCTTGATAGGTGGTCTCCAATGTATCCCATGCCTGCTTAGGATTAGTTTTTTCTCCTACTCTTTGGAGTATGATTTCATGCATAGCTTGATGTATGTAAAACAGAGCTTTTCCATCTTTCTTCCCCTATTCCCTCAAGACATCTTTCTCAGCCTGTGTGAGATTGTTATATGCTGTCATGTCTGCTGGTTCTGCATAACCATGCTGGACTATCTCCCAGACATCTTGACCTTTTAACAAAGCCTTCATAGTTAGTGACCAATATTCATAATTCTTTCCTGTAAAAATTGGAGTTTGCAATGAACACGAAGTGGAAGCCATTTTTAATTTTTAATTAACTTTCCTTAGAAAATTAATTTTCCACCTTTTAAGACAAGATTTATTTCCTAAACCTTGCTTTGATATAAACCTTGCTTTGATACCAGTTAGCCAAAGCCAAGCTGACTAAACTTGAGTTTACTGCTCAGTTAATATTAAAAATTAAATATTTTCATGCCGACCTCTTTTTTCTTTTTCATACTTGTCGGGTGAAACTTGTCTAAATCCCGACTAGACAAGTTTATAAACTTAGGTCAGTCTTTTGACTCGACTAAATTTACTTCGACAAGTTCTTACTTGTCGGTTCTACCAATCGGTTTTTACCTCCACCAGTTTTTACCTTGACTGCTTCTCACCTCCAAGTCAGCTGACCTCTTCGACCTCCAAGTCGGCTGATCGCTTCGACCTCTAGTCGGCTTACTGAACCGACCTTGTCAATTCACTTTGGTTGAAATCTATAGAGTATGTTTCTTAGTCTAAAAGACTTAAGAAATTACAAATGCTTTTCACTTGTGAGTAAGATGAAGTAAAAATGGATACATTAACAATTCCAAATAACTTATAAAAACATATACTCAAATATGTAGAAAGACTTGAGTCGACCAATGTGCCGTAAAACCTGGAACTTTCACGCGGTGAGAAATTTAAGGGTTCTTTGATATTTCACTTAACTGGTAAATGTAAACAACAATTACACAAGTAAATTTGGAAATAATGTGCCGCTAAATAAACATTCATTCAACCATTAAATATTTCATATATATAATGTCCAGAAATAACTAAAGTAATACAAACTTGTCGATCCACACTTGTTGGCTCACCGACACCTCATCGATTGATCCTTTTATAGAGCTTCAGCTCTTCGACTGAATCACATACACAGAAACTTGAGCTTCGAATTCTCTTTCTCTCACCCTGAGTTCCACTGTCTCTCTATTATGTCTAAACCGATTTACAATTTTCTTCTTCTATTTATAGGCAACCTGAAAATTGCTTCTTCATGAATCGATTGACTCACCGTTAAAGACTGTAATAACTATCTACCTAACAACTTAGCTTCAGAAATAAATTCTACTGGTTTACATTGTCAAATCATGGACTCTTCCCTCTTGTCAGACCGATTGACAAGATCTTGACTGATATAGACTCTGACAAAGTCGGCTAAGAGTCAAGTACGGATCTATGAGTGATTAATATTTCCAACACTCCCCCTTAATTATGAGTAGATGGGGATTTTTAAAACAAAATTTACAAAATGTTTCAGAGCTTAGACATGCTCTATTTATGACAGATATCACTGTGTAGAACTTGTCATTCCAAGATAACTACATAGATACTGGAAAGTATCCTTTGCCAATGGTTTCGTAAAGATGTATGCAGGTTGATCTTCAGACCTGCAAAATTCCAAACATATTTCTTTGTTGTTCACCAACTCTCTTATGAAATGAAACCTTGTGTCAATGTGTTTGGTTCTCTTGTGAAACTCATGATTCTTTGATAATGCTATGGCTGAATTGTTGCCACAGAAGATGGTTGTTGGTTCTTGATTGTTTTGTAACAAGTCTTTTAACACTCTCCTCATCTAAATAGCTTGACATCTAGCACTTGTCGCTACAACATACTTTGCTTCAACCGAAGACATAATTACTATGGGTTGTTTCTTTGAATCCCATGAAACAACACCTGTACAAAAATGAAATGTGTACCCAGATGTGATTTTCCTGTCATCTATGTTTCCTTCATTGTCACTGTCAGTATATCCAATGAGTTTAAAATTTTCTGAGGTTGAATACATAATGCCAAGCTCTTTTGTGCCACTTACATACCTCAGAATTCTTTTACTTGCTTGCCAATGAGAGTCTTCTGGTTACTCCATGAACCTTGAGATCATAATTACTCCATACATAATGTTTGGTCTTGTTGCTGTCAAATAAATTAGGCTGCCAACAAGCCTTTTGAATAGTGTAGGATTGACATTGGATCCTTCATCATCCTTACTCAATTTTAAACCTGTTATTACTGGTTTTGGGGCTGTCTTGCAATTAGACATGTTAAATCTTTTTAAAAATTCACTTGCATACTTTTTCTATGATATAAAAATACCACTTTCATATTGCTGAACTTCAATGCCAAGAAAAAACTTCATAAGCCCCAGATTAGTCATTTCAAATTCACTTTCCATGACTGCTTTAAAATCTGTTATGCCAAAATCACCAGTAAATATTAAATCATCTACATACAAGTGGACAATTAACATCTTACCTTGCTCATCCACTTTGGTGTACAATGTCGGTTCACTTTCACTTCTGTGAAGTCCATTTTCAGTGAGATAGGAATCAATCCGACTGTACCAAGCTGTAGGAGCTTGCTTCAAACCATATAATGCCTTTTTCAGCCTGTACACTTTATGCTCTTGACCTGGAACTTCATACCCCTGTGGTTGTTCCACATATACTTCCTCTTCTAGATAGCCATTTAATAATGTTGACTTGACATCCATTTGATGAACATGCCATTTTTTTTATGCACCAATGGCCAAAACAGTTCTGACTGTATCCATGCATGCAACAGGTGCAAATGTTTCATTGAAGTCTATGCCAAGTTGCTATGTGAATCCTCTTGTTACCATTCTTGCTTTGTGCTTTTGCACATTCCCATCAGCATCTTGCTTGGTCTTGTAAATCCATTTGACACTGATTACATCTTTGTCTTTTGGTACATCAACTAGTTCCCATGTCTGGTTCTTCTCAATGCTTTCTATTTCTTCATCCATGGCTTGTGCCCATACTTCTTCTTCAATTTTTTTTTCAAATGTTAGTGGATCATATATAGGAGAAAATAATGCAAAGAGAGAGAACTAATTTGGTGTACCAGCTTCATATATCTCTCACATATTTCTTGTCTTCACCGGTTCTGTCGATGTTGAGCTTGGCGAAATGATTGATGGAGTCTGCTGTCCTCTTGGTGTACTTGTCGGTGTAGCTTGAGCTACTACTTGTGTCGATGGTCCTTGTGCTGAACCATGTCATGGTGTCATGGGAGTTGACGGTGCTGCAACCGGTTGACTTACATGTAGTGTTTGAACCACTTCCTCTTCCATATCATCATTGTCGACATTCGACACAATCTTGACATTTATGTCGACAGTTCCATCCCATGATTCAATGTCGAAAAATTGAACATATTGACTGACTATATTAGAGGAAATTTGAGGTCTAAAATGGGCCTCCTAAGGAAAATAATAAAATAATAAAATAATATTTATTAATTTTGGAGGAAGAAAGAACAAAACTACTTGTTTCGTTCGTATTTTAGACATATCTCCCTGTTTTTTTACTCAAATTTCAATTGGGAGAGCTCCCTGGATGTGAAATTAAATTCTGCATCCAACGAGTACACACATGACATACTTTTGACGGACCCCGCTACCCGAAAAAGAAGAAATACCTGAAAAAACTTGATGGTGACATCATCATCACGTTTTTCAGGTATTTCTTGTTTTTCGGGTAGCGGGGTCCATCAAAAGTATGACGTGTGTGTACTCGTTGGATGTGGAATTTAATTCCACATCCAACGAGCTCTCCCGATCGAAATTTGAGTAAAAACATAGGGAGATATGTCGAAAATACAAACAAAAAAAGTAGTTTTTTCTATGACAAATATTTCAATTCAAGCATTATGGTTGACTCATTTTATTGAAATTCTATTGGCTCTTGAATTCCAACTCACAATAATTTATTATTGGAGCATTTTCTTATAAGGCCCATTTTAGACCCCCAAAATTCCTCTAATGTCACTTTCCTTGTGACAGGATCATACAACTTGTATGCTTTTGTGTCTTTAGAATAGCCAACAAAAATAATATTTCCGTCCCTTCTTGTTTAGCTTCCTTCTCAGCTCATCTGGAACATCAGCATATGCAACACAACCAAAAACTTTTAAATGTGAAACAATATGATTCATACCCGTCCATGCTTCTTGGGGAACTTTATTCTTCACACTCTTTGTTGGACACCGGTTCATAATGTAAAAAACAGTTGCAACTGCTTCACCCCAATATTCATTTGGCAAATGCTTGGCTTCCAACATGCTGCGTGCCATCTCCATGATGGTTCTGTTTTTTCTTTCGGGTATACCGTTCTGTTGAGGTGTATACTGTGCAATGAATTGTTTTTGTATGCCATGGGTCTTGCAAAAATTAAGAAATTCATTTGAAACATATTCACCTCCTCTGTCGGTCCTTAAGATCTTGATGCGGTGTCCACTCTGGTTCTCCACGAGTGCCTTGAACTGCTGAAAATAACTAAATGCAACAAATTTTTGTTTCAAAAAATAGACCCATGTTTTTCTTGAGTAGTCATCAATAAAAGTTAGAAAGTATTTGCAGCCACCAATAGATGATGTATACATTGGACCACAAATATCAGAGAGACTTTTCTAGTCGAAAAGTCATATAGATCACGCACACCACTTGAAACACAAACCCTTTCTGGTCTGTCGATCAATGGCAAACTTTTTACCATATTCTTTGTGTGCAGTAGCTTTAGCCCACCAAAATTTAGATGTCCAAATCTGAAATGCCACAACCAGGATTCATCCTGAACTTCTGTTTGAAATGCAGCATGCAAATTAGTGCTGCAATTTTCTTTCTTGTCGAGGAGCTCGACCGTTTCTTTACTTTATACCTTGAATGTAGCTCCTATTTTTTTCTTCCCTTTCATGTCGAGAACTATCCTCAATGGAAACAAGTGGTTGCGTGTCATTGGCACTTTTTCTATCAGCTGGTCGCTTGGACGCTTGTCTTTGATCACACAGTGATCATATTCCATGTAGACTTTGTAGCCTTTTTGTATCAGTTGTCTAATGCTTAACAAATTATGTTTTAGACCTTCGACATGATAGACATTAGGGATATACTTACTCTCCCCTTGTTTGGTTAGAATATCAACAGTGCCTTTTCCTAAGACAGTAACTTGGACATTGTTTCCAAGTGTAACATCAGTTTGAACTGAATTGTCTAGACTAGAAAACAAGTTTAAATTACCAGTCATGTGGTTGTTGCATCCTGAATCTAAGTACCATATGTCATGTGGACTTTCTTGAACAACATTGCATTCGAGTGGAGATGTCGATTCCATTAACATTGCACTTGTCAAAGTGCTGGTGTTGGTCGAATGATTTGGGCTTTTCCTTCCTTGGTCATATAGTTTCTTCCTGCATTCATATGCATAATGACCAAATTTCTTACAATAATGACATTGAATTTTTGATTTGTCAAACCTCTGGCCACTTGGATGACTTGGGTTCTGATTTTCTCCTCTACCATCGACATTTGCAGGACTTCTACCTCGTCCTCCTCTTGAAGAACTTCTTTCTCTACCTCTAAAGTTGTTTCTCCCTTGCCTCTACCACGACTTATGGATGACTATGCTGCGAATGCACCTTCCAATGATGTCTGTGTTATGCTGAGCCCATGTTCATGATTGATGAGTGAAGCTTGTAGCTCATCAATGGTAAATGTCCACATGTCTGTGTGTTCTTCAAAGGTCACAACCAAGTTTTCAAATCTTGGGGGAAGACTTCTCATAATTTTCTCAACCACCCTTTGGTCTTCTATGGCTTCTCCATGAGATTTCAGTTGGTTTATAAAACCAACAACTCCGGTGTAGAATGTCTCTACAGTCTCTGAATCTTTCATGGACAGAGATTCAAAATATCTTCTCAGAATCTGTAGCTTGGATGTTCTTACCTTATCCAAACCTTGATAGGTGGTCTCCAATGTATCCCATGCCTGCTTAGCATTAGTTTTTGCTGCTACTCTTGGGAGTATGCTTTCATGCATAGCTTGATGTATGTAAAATAGAGATTTTCCATCTTTCTTCCTCTGTTCCGTAAAGACATCTTTCGCAGCCTGTGTGAGATTGTTATATGGTGTCATGCGTGATGGTTTTGTATAACCATGCTAGACAATCTTCCAGACTTCTTGAACTTTGAACAAAGCCTTCATAGTTAGTGACCAATATTCATAATTCTTTCCTATAAAAATTGTAGTTTGCAATGAACCAGAAGTGGAAGCGATTTTTAATTTTTAATTAACTTTCCTTAGAAAATTAATTTTCCACCTTTTAAGACAATATTTCTTTCCTAAACCTTGCTCTGATATAAGCCTTGCTCTGATACCCGTTAGCCAAAACCAAGCCGACTAAACTTGAGTTTACCGCTCAGTTAATATAAAAAATTAAATATTTTCACACCGACCTCTCTTTTCTTTTTCTTACTTGTCGAGTGAAACTTGTCTAACTCCTGAATAGAAAAGTTTATAAGCTTAGGTCGGTCTTTTGACTCAACTAAATTTACTTCAACAAGTTCTGACTTGTTGGTTCTACTGACCGGTTTTTAGCTCGACCACTTCTCACCTGCAAGTCGGTTGACCTCTTCGACCTCCAAGTCGGCTGATCACTTCGACCTCTAGTTGGCTTACTTAACTGACCTTGTCGGTTCACTTTGGTTGAAATCTGCAGAGTATGTTTCTTAGTCTAAAAGAGTTAAGAAATTACAAATGCTTTTCACCTGTGAAGTAAAAATGGATATATTAACAATTCCAAATAATTTTTAAAAACATATACCCAAATATGTAGGAAGACTTGAGTTGACCAATGTGCCGTAAAACCTGGAACTTTGACACGGTGAGAAATTTAAGAATTCTTTGATCTTTCACATAACTGGTAAATGTAAACAATATTTACACAAATAAACCTGGAAATAATGTGCCTCTAAATAAACATGCATTCAACCATAAATTATTTCATATATATAATGTCTAGAAATAACTAAAGTAATACAAACTTGTCGATCCACACTTGTCGGCTCACCGATTGATCCTTTTATAGAGCTTCAGCTTTTCGAATGAATCACATACACAGAAGCTTGAGCTTCGACTTCTCTTTCTCTCACCCTGAGTTCCTCTGTCTCTGTATTATGTCTAAACTGATTTACAATTTTCTTCTTCTATTTATAGGCAACCTGAAAATTGCTTCTTCATGAATCAACTGACTCACCATTAAAGACTGTAATAACTATCTACCTAACAACTTAGCTTCAGAAATAAATTCGACTTGTTTACATTGCCAAATCATGGACTCTTCCCTCTTGTTAGAATGACCGACAAGATCTTGACTGATACAGACTCTAACAGAGTCGACTGGGAGTCAGGTACGTATCTGTGAGTGATTAATATTTCCAACACCAACCTGGTTTAGCGTATACAACACTGAATGTTGAAAAAACTCATTTCTACTTGCAAGTAGACTTTCACTGAACTATGTTGAAGATTTTCGTAGAAGCCAAGGACCTGAAGATTAGAACAGTTTTAGAAGGGGTGGAGATTTCCCGATCTCCAAAAGAATGTAACAATTTCAGGTCTCACCTAATTTGAGCACAATGACTACATCAAATGCTAAGGTACATTTATTTTTCACAATTTTGTTTTTGAAGAGTTTTTTGTGACCGGGTCCTTTGTCATAAGACTCAACTATCACTATGATGGATATTTTTGCTCAAATCCATGACCTAGAGATTGGAACGGTTTCAGAGATTGTGGATATTTTCTTGAAAAACAATTTCCAAAAGAATGTAGTGGTTTCAGATGGCACCTAGTTTGACTAGAATGATTACACCGCCTCATCTCAATGCAGTAAGCTAACTTCTAGACCATTTGCACCTAAAATCTGGCCATTTTTTTGGGCAAAATTCGGTTAAAATTGTTCAAAGGGTAGTTTTCAGTGATTGGAATTACATAATCTGGGTGCCCCAAAGGTAATGGAGAGTCTTGAATTCATTTATGAAATAAAAATTACAATTTTAACACTGAAATCTCATTTTCAACAACAAATCGGGTTGCTGGATTCAGGCCAAACTTACCTGAAAAGATGCAAAGGTCTAGAAATTAGCCAATTCCCATCTCAATTCATTTTCCTATAAGCCCGCTTCCAATCCACCATTGGGATTCCTCTTTCTCCCTTATTCTACACAACCGCTAACCTATATGGTTGTCTCCTCACACTTTCTCAGCCTTCACATAGCTCCTTTACCTTTGCGCATTTCCTCAGCTGATTTTTCAATATCCTTTTAACCATCTTCTCTCCTCATTCGCTTTGCCTTAAAGATCGATTCGGCTTTCCTTTTTCCATCGTGTCAAAAGAAAAAAAAAAAAAAGTCGACTTTGAATGTTTTAGTTGTAAGAAGCTCTTCATTCCATGTTTGACATAATACACAACATAAACCTTGCCGCTCTTTTCAATCTTTTTATCTCATCACAATGTGCTTCAGCTCCAGATCTTCGTAGTTTCCCTCTTCTCACTTGTATGGGTCTTTTCCTCATCCCCGACCTCTGACTCTCGTTGGCTCCTCATTAAGTCTCTTTCTTTGCCTCTTCTCAAATTAAAAACACATCAATTGACGCCCAATATATTTAAATGTGTTGTTTCTAACCTTAATTTTAGTCATTAATTGATGGTTTTAGTCATTAATTTATGGTCCATGGATATAATTTTTACAATCCTTTTAATGATCTTAAAACAAAAATAAATTATCTCACAAATATTTGATAGTGGATTTATTTCTGGTTTGATTTGTTTTATGTTTAGTTTCAGTTTGAGAGTTTAATTGTGAAACTTAATTGTAGCATCTGTTGAAAACCAAACAATTGGAAAAACAAACCAAATTTTTTTTTCGAAACTTTCTTTAAACAAAACAAAAATTGTCTCATATTTAATTCCAATAAAGTTCTATCTAAAAACCACCCCACATTATTTTCGAGTAAATTTCCATCTAAAAACCTCCCAAGATTATAAAAAATAGATGAGAAATTCTTTAAATATTGTACATATTTGTTGAAACCCTGCCGCTCTTTTTAGTCGCTTTATATCATCACACTGTGCTTCAGCTCCAGATCTTCGTAGTTTCCCTCTTCTCACTTGTATGGGTCTTTTCCCATCCCTAACCTCACACCCGCCAACCTCCGACTCTTGTTGGCCCATCATTGAGTCTCTTTAACCGCCTCTTCTCAAAGTAAAAACAACACATCGATTGGTGCCCAATATTTTTTTTTCACAATTTTGTTTTAAATGTGTTGTTTGTGACCTAGTTCTTTGTTGTAAGGATACCTAGGCTCAATTCTAATAGATATGGATACCTCGTTTTGTTGAGTGAACAATATATATGCTGTTTGGTAAGAGATTTTTGTAATTCTTCTTTTTCCTTTTGATACCAGCCATTCCAACCTATGGGTGCTCTGCCTGTTCTCACATTTAAACTCTTAAATTGAAACTAAACATATAGCAATTCAAACTAGGAATAAATCTACTGTCAAATTTCTGAAAGATATTTTCTTTTTGTTTTAAGATAATTAAATGGATAGTATAAAATACATCTGTGGATAGAAATAAATGACTAAAATTAAGAATTTCAAGGCTTAAATTTCATAAAAATCATTTTAACTGATAAGCTTGCATTGAGGGTTAAGGCAAGTTAGTAATTGTTGTTGAGAACTAAACTTCCCAGAAATTGTTTGACTTTATAACATTTCAGTGAAAATTAAAGCCAATTAGTAATTGTTGTTATATATATAGAACATGCATATAATTTTAAATCATAATGTCATGGAGCACGTTGTAGAATGCACCAATATCCTTAAAGATCAATGTCTCGTTGGAGAGTAAAATATCAAAGTTGTATTATTTAGGCTTTAAAGTTTGGTCATTGAGAATAACAAGGTTGATAGAGAAAGAGCACAATTTATCAAAGGTTATGAAATGCTCTCATTCTTGCTTTATCTTTTATCACATTCCATCTGTCTTTCTTTCCTATCGAATGCTACAGGTTCCAGATGGAATTTTATTTATATTAATGCTATGAGAGTGAATCTGGGTATACACTCTGTTGAAACTTCTGTAAGATATTTCCCTTTTGAAACTTCTAATTTTATGTTATATTCTTTATCAGATGGTTTCCAGATGTGGATATGCAGTTTCCTGTTTCTTTCAGTACGTGAATTTATTTAGAACAACAATTGGATATACACTAGTTGCATAGATCAACTTTGTTTGAGGTGAATTAAAATACAATTTAATAACTGTAGTTTCTCACTACCGTCAAACATTAACATAATTTTGAAGAAAATGGAAACCCATGTTCCCCAAACCCTTAATTAGTTCAAGGTCGACTATAATCTCAAATTAATTGTTAACAATTGACTGATTTTGTGAGATTTTACTGAAATTTATCTGATGTCTCAATTTTGCTAATATGAACATGAAAATTTTGGGAATTTGGATTTAGGAGGAGCTTCTCTAGTTACGAAGGGAATGGGCTATAGGTTTTAGTGCAGGTGACATTGTATTTTTTTCTCAATTTTTAGACAAATTGGGTTTTGGGGGAAGTGGGTCGGTGTTTAGTTATTCTGCATAAGTGTCAAGTTCAATCTCATCAGATTTACCACAATGCCTAGTCATGGAAAGAGGTCATATCCATTAGTTCAATTGAGCCTTGATTTAGACCATTTTTGTGGAGCGAAACACTCTTTGTTTATTTAGAGAAAAACTCTAAAATTCTATTTGTGTACAATTGGTGCAATGAGCATGTAAATGCGACCCCTTTTTGTTGTAGCTTGCTATCACATGGGGCATACCCGCAAAGACTTGAAATTTGATAATCTCCCCTAATTTCCACTAGACCACTGTAGGACCTGACATATGATCTAGATCACGAGATTGATCATATATTTTGGCATGTGAACCACATTTCTTTTGCCGCTATGTGCAAGGTCTAATTTTCAAGCATTTTCATGAGAAAAAGGGTAATATGGGACTTGTGATGCTGAATTGTGTTATGGGGGTGATGATGGTTACTATACTATGTTGTTAGGTATGCAAACTACCATATATCCATAATTATTTTTGCCAATATTTATATAAATTTGGACTAATTTGCTTGTGAATTAACAAGACAATTGAGAGGTCAAAGTACTTCAACACTTATACTGATGATAACCCAAGTCACACCTCTGTCACTCGATATATGATAGTCTTTGGAGCAGTAGAGAACCTACTATCTCAGAAACAAGACTTCCGACAAACATGGTTGTTTTTTATCATTGATGTGGTCATATCATTCACCTATTCTATGATTGGAATTGGCTTAAGTATCGCTAAAATAGTAGGTCTCTCCTCAATTACCAGTTTGACATCATATGTCAGTCAATGATCTCTGGATAATAGTTCATAATTGATCTTTGGCTAATAGTTCATATTTTCCAGTTTGACATCATAATTATGTCATTCATAACACTTCAAATATGGTTTAAATCAATAAATATCAAGTATCTATGTTTGGATGAAAAAGTTACATTTACAATTACATATCCAACTCTAGTATTCCCTAATATTTAAACTTTTGCAATTCTACACTAAATTTCTATACTTGATGCATATTTGTCAATGTCCAATGGCATAATTTTCTTCGCCTTGTTTTCAGAGTTTTATGCTATTATTTTATGGTAGACAATAATTCTCACATCTTTAACAGCGTTGCATACACAAAATGCTCTTGCAATGTCTCTTCTTACACTTTCCATCACATTTGCCCTTCTCACAAAAGCATGTAGCAATGTTGAGGACAATGTCACCATGTGGCCCTTTTTAATATACACTTCTACTTGAAATTTTAATATTTTCTAGGTAGATATGGGCCAACCCATTTGTTGATCAGTGGTGCATACAACACACACAAAAAAAAAGTGGTGAATTTAATATTGCCTTGTGTAGTCTTGAGTTTCATTGGTTGACCCCTACAAGAGTACACCAATGGGTGCATAAATCAGTCTTCCTTGTTTGGATATATTCTTATTACTTTATATATGCTTCTGCTTGAACTCTTGATATTTTTAGAGTCTGCAAATATGAAGCAACACTAGAGAAATGTATGGTTGAAGAAATGGTTAAACATTGCAATAGATAGACCGAGCATGAGGCATTCAATTTAATTACGATGAGCCCATGGTTGCGCATATTAGCATGATTCCCTTCCATTAGAAGGATTTTACATTAATCATTACTTGGTTTCTTGTTCTTAGTTTGTGTCCATTAATTGAGAAAGTGATCTACAATAGGCTCCAACAATATGCAACTGCATAGTTTGAAAACAATTGACTAGGTTAACTTATTATTATTTTCTACAACTTTTCAATAAGGTATAAGGTTGGATGGAGTGATACAATACTTGGAGTTTATAACCAATTTTGGATGGATAGATACAATAGTTGGAGGTCATAACTAATGTGGTGATTAGTCTTGGTCACCCCAATATTTTAAATGAATAATGTGAATATAGCAAGATGCATTTTAAAATATGAAGTTGTTTTTCCAAATATTTAATCAAATCTATAAGTAGCGATTACCCTTTATCCTGCAAAACGTAGGCTAAAATACACAGTATCAAATGTCTCAGTTCAGGGGAAATATGTAGCTGGCTCCCACCCTTCCTCATTAGTCTTCAAGAATTACCAAGAGAGTTAATTGTGGTGCTTACATTGTCTTCAAAAATAAGGTTCACAATGAGTTACATTAGTACAAAATAATTTTAAACTTTGCAAAGCTGGATAAATGCAAAAAAGATCTTGTTCAATGCACTTGTGAGCAGTGATCTGCCCCCATTGACAGTAAAAAATAATCCAAAACATAGAGACAATAACTGATTGAATATTTTACGTTTAATCTGTTTGAAATAAACAATAACTAAATGAATTTATGAAGTATCCAATACCACGAGTTTGTGGTTCGTGTAGTAATATTTGACAATTCATGAAAATTTGATTTTAGAAATTTATTTCAAATGTATATAGATGGTGTTCTTCTTAGTATTAGTTCTTGGCTTGTGCAAATAAGTTTTATGGATTGGAATTAGTGCAGAGTTATCATTGATGTGAAGGAGTTTTTTTCGCTCAAGACTCTTGGCTAACAAGGTGATACTACGAAATCCAAGGGGATACTATGGAAGAAGCTATGTACTCTAAGTTTTTTTTTTTTTTTTTGTAAATTAGTAGGTCCTTCTATTACCATCGATAGCAAAAAAACAAACATTTACAGAAAAAACCAAGCCCTCCCATTTCTGGGAAAACTGGCTTGGAGATCAAAATGGCAATCTCCCTCGAAAGGAAACAAGACTGAAATAGAATGAATGGGAGTTCTTGATAAGTCTCATAAAGGTTTATTCCATGAAAATATAAAATAAACCATTAACAACAGTAGTTTTAAAACAGAGAAAGATTAAAAGATTAAAACAAGGACCAAAAGAAGAACATGATCAGTAAAACAAGTGTTCATGAGGCTCGAGCTTCATGCCCAATCTCTTGGCGAACTCAGCCTAATTGTCCAAAATCCTGTGCAGGACCAGCATGATTTTTTCCTACTGAAGGAGAATTTCCCCATGTTTCTTGTCTTTTTCCACTAGAGTTTTGCCTAGGATAAACTTCTGTGACCACTGCAGCTCCAGGGATTTCTGATACAAGGTGAACCTACCTCTGGAGGTGCTAGGATCGGGTAATAAATCCTTAAATTCATTTTTAATCTCCTCAGGTCCCAAGCAAATTCCTTCTAACTCTGCCTCTCTCTCGTCATTATGGATATTTGATTGGAAAGACTCAGGAATTTCCCATTTATAAGGTTTTCTCTTTTCCATAATCATTTTCTAGAAATGGAGGGGCAGACTCATAGGCTTTGGCCTACCAAGCCCAGGAGGGGAAGAAATAAAGGGATATTGCTTATGAGGAGGCATGATAACAAGCGTGAGGGCTATCATCAAGAGTAGAGAAAAAGCATAGCAGGGGTTCGGGAGGAGGTTACAGATAGAGGCCGAGGCGGTCACAAAAGACCCAGCAAGGTGATGGGGAAGAACCTCGGAAGTCTTAAAGGTGGTAGGATTGTCAGCTGGTATAGGAGTCTTACTAATCCACACAATGGGATGAAGAAAAGAGGACCAAGCTATCCAGGGTTGAAATTGAAAGCCAAAAGCAGGAAGAAATAATTGCTTACTCGGGTTTTCTGTAGCTTGAGTGAGCCCGCGATTACAGACCACAACACGCAGATGTCACCACCCTTTTGCAGTATCTCACCACCCTTCAATCAACAAAAACTGTACAACTTTCCCCACGGGCCCGAGAGTGCAACGAGGGATATCCTTCGCATGGAGAGGGTGAGTATCCATAAAACTCGATGAAGTAGCATCATTATCCTGCATGCAGGATAAATGCTCATAACTCCACCAAATATTCCCCATCACAACCATCATTGTCTCGTGTCCTAAAGTAATTACCAAGCTTTGAGAATTCGTACTTTCCACCATCCATCTTAGAGGCTGCAACCGTCGTTTGATGGATGTGCAGGGGTGCGAATAAGAAAGATGTTGTATGCACATGTGAGATACATGGTTAATGTAGATGCAATGAGGGTGGTGAGGTGTTAGCACTGGGGGATAAAATCCTTGCCACATGCCTCTCAACCTCCCCCAAAACCAATCTCATGTTCACCCATGGTGGGGATGGGACATCTTGGTCTCTGATTTGTTGAAGCTGGTCCTTGAGAAGCTGGAGGTGGAATTAAAGCCACTACTGATCCAGGGTCTCCGTCGTAGTGTCCTCACCAAATTTTGCAAGGTGATTCGCTAGTTTGTTTCTAGTTTCTAATGTGGCTTGCTTGAAGGACCTAGAAATGAGAGAGGGAGTCCTGAAGCTTTTCCTTCACCCTGTCAAGACACCAATGTTTTGACAGTTTTCTTAGAGGGGTTCCAGTGGTTAGTATTTGCACCGTTTTTATCATGATCTGAGAGTCTCCTTCTATAATAAGGGATAACTATCCTAGGCGCCGAGTTATGTTAAGTCCAGTAATTAACGCCATCAGCTCAATGGCATTGTTGGTGGAGGAGCTAATGGGTTCCTCAAAAATATGCAAAATGTCTCCCTTTTCATTTCTGAATACCCTACCTATTCCGAAAGGCCCAGGATTTCCCATAGAGGCCCCATCAAAGTTTAAATTTATGAACAAAAATAAGGGGGGGACCAGGTAGAGGGAATGCTACTCTTGGGGGCATGAGAGGAGTAGGAGTGGCTAGGAGATGGAAGGTGAAGGTCCCATTTCTGGAGAATAATGTGATCCTAAGGGGATCCCGCCATGTCCGATTCTGACCAAGATTTGAGCTCCAGGGTCTCCTGGAGATTTGATTTAATGACCGAGAGAACCGTGGAAGAAGGAGAGATTTCATTTTTGAAAATCCTTTTATTCCTTTCTTTCCACAAATTCCATAAAGCCAGATTCATAAATAAGGTCCAAAGCATGTTAAGAAAAGGGAAAATGAATGGATGAGGGTGCCAACCCCAGATGGTGTTCCTCAGGTCGTTTTGGATTCTACTAGATCGTCTGAACAGGTTGGTTCCCCAGTCCTAGATTTCTAAAGCAAAGGGGCATTGATTTAGGATATGTTCCATGTTTTATTCCGCTAGATTGCATAAGGTTCAACTAGAAGGTCCTTGAAAACCTCTTTTGCTAAGTTGGTCCCAGATGAGTATACGCCTTGTTGAAGCCTCAATTATGAATGTGTCTGAAAAGGGTGACT
The DNA here is from genome assembly GCA_001517045.1 of Pseudotsuga menziesii. Taxonomy (NCBI): domain Eukaryota; kingdom Viridiplantae; phylum Streptophyta; class Pinopsida; order Pinales; family Pinaceae; genus Pseudotsuga; species Pseudotsuga menziesii. The sequence continues at coordinate 76,034 of LPNX010515903.1, read as the reverse complement.
AAATCTTGCAACACATGGAGAAAACCCAACCAAATGCTTCAAGAAATCCCATGCAAGTATTGCTTTATCCTCGAGCTGTTTAAGGTAGTGATCTCCCACAGATATTTCAATGGCCTTTGCTAGATTTTGAGAATTTGATCCATAGAGGATCGGTTTCCCAGGTTGGAAAACAAAGCAGGTGATGTGAGGAAATGGAAACTCAGATCTAACTAGTAAAATAAAGCATGATCTAAATTTAGCCTATTTAAAGTATATGCTGAATTGATTTGTAGGTGAACTAGAGGTGAAATAGACAAGTAACTTCACCCAATCAACAAAAAAGTGAATTAGTTTAAGAACTTATCTCATTAACTTACAATCAATTAATTAGAAAAAAAAATCAACAATAACCTAAGATTACATCATTCAGAGTCAACCTGCATAGCACATGTTAGTTGAAAAACCAACATTTCTTGCTGTAAATTTTTATTGTTCAATCACTTGCAGAAATAGATAAATACCGTTAAAGAATAAATTCCTTAAAGATTTTCCAATGCATTAATCAATAACAAAGAGAAATCTAGGTTATGAATGAACACATTTATCAATTACAAGTAAATCACAGCATCATCTAACCATTTGAAAACAGGAAAAATTGAGATCTCTCAAAGAAATTCAATCAGATCATAGACAAGAGATATAAAATAACAATACTGTATTTATTCAAAAATTTTGCAATAAATTACATAAACCTTAGGAAAAATAGAGGTGTTTTTCAGTCTCCTGTACCAATCCTTCCTTCTCCCAAAAAAGTCCCCAAATACATTCGAAAACTATCTCTTAAATAATTATTACAAAAGAATGAATCTCCCTCAAAAGGGGATAAAAAAACCTAAACAAAACTAATATCCCAAAAAATCCCTCCATATTTTCCATATGCGTAACAATTCCTCAATATCAGGATAGCTAGCAGATTCAATGCCAAGTTGGGCATTGCATTTGTGATCTTCAATTTCATTTTTAGCTAGCTTATGCCAAAACAAATATAGATGTGGATTTTCCCCTCCACTGCAAATGGTCGTTTGATTAACCGATCCACATCATCTATACTAACATGATCAAGCTCCTTGATCTTCTCTTTCACCTCATCTCTTCTCTATTCAACCTGCTCAATCATTAACCCTGGTGGACATGCTTTGTCAATGAGTACCATTGCAGGAAAATATAATTCATCCATGAGATTGTCTGCAGCATACCACCTTCTGCTACAAATAACTTGTGCCTTCTTTATAGCTTCAATGACCATTTCATCTAAATACTCCCAAGCTCTTAGGATAGTCCTGATTTTCTTAAACTGGAATTTAGTGAGAATGGTAACATTGTCTAGCTTGTCTTTCATATACCTTTTTTAGTCTTTAACTTCATCATATGCTTTTGAAGCTTGTTGCCATTTTTCAACCAGATCTTCTAAAACAACAGACATTTTATCAAAAGTCACATGAGTTTCAAAAATGTTATCCAAAGTTCTAAACAACTCGCTAACTAAATCATGATGCTCCCTGTTGGTCCAAAGAGCTATCTCTTTGAATTCCTCCTGAGAAAACTTAGGAAACAAAGATGAAGCTAGACTTGCAGTTGCATCTTCATACTATTTTTCAAACAAAGCTACCTTCTGTACCAAAGTAGCATTGGTAGTTTTTTTTCTCTGTAACTCATCATGAAGAGCAACATTCCTTACTTGTAATTCATCATACATATCCTCATGTTGTCTTTTGACATGTTCAGTAGATTTATTGATGTTGTAATTTGCTGCAATAAGAGGTTCTGGATATGTTATATGCTTGGAAAGAGTTCCATAAGGGATGTATCTTCATGGTGTTAACGTACACTTGGACTAGGGTTTATTTTGTTGGGTTTCCTTGTGATATTAGGATGAAGATAACTGAAATATTGGACCATAGTGACCACCTTCACACACATGTTGAGGAGAAGAAAATGAGGATAGTAACCACCTTGGCGCACATATTGAGGATAATCATTGGAGAATTGTAACCACCTCTGACACATATGTCCAGGAGCATTGGGAACAAGAAGATGCGGTACACAACTAGAGGAGGAATGCATTACATGAGGAAACTTGGATATGCATGAGGACACTAGGGTTTATATATGTAAGTAAACCTTGGAGAAGGAGATATAATACTAGAGGAATTGATGGTTGTATTGCAGAATCTATAGCTCTTGTTGTGAAAGGAAAAGGAGGTAGAATTAGGGTTCCAACCCTGTAGAAGATACAAAGAAAAGAGATAATGTCTTTGGTGATATTGCATTCTGGTTCTTGTGTGATACATGGAGGTTAGGTAAAGACCATGGAAAACTTAACTTGATAATTCTCGAGCTTCTTTTGATTCCTTGCTTAGAAGAAGATTTTTTTAAGTTTAGTTGATTTTCCATGGAGGTCTTGGTGCTTGTGTTGATGCAATCGTCAAAGACCTAGGGTTTGAGGAATCATCCTAGGATAGACATGTTGACATTGAAACTGGTGCTAGACTTGCATGAAATTCCATGTGCTTCTATAATGAAAAATGATTAGGGTTTATAAACCCTAACGAGGAAAACAATTATAGTGTGGATACCTTAAAGAAAACAATTATAATTTGGGGCTAGATTCGCTTATGGTTTCCAAATATATATACATACATATCATATATATACATATACATAAGAACTGTTTCAGTTGTCCAAATATTGTGTACTTGGAGATTTGAATTTTAGCTTATATTATCTTTATGATTGGGTAGATTCTAGCATTGGTTATGCATGCTAATTTGAGATAATTTTGAGTTGAATTTGTTAAGTAAACTTTAATGGTGTTTATTTTGTTAGATATCCTAAGTGAAAACCTTTGGATAGGTCATCATGCACTTGTGTAGGCCATCAAGATGATGACTAAGGAAAATCCTCTGAAATAAAAGGAACTTGCTAGCGAAAATGACCCTTCAAACCATGATTGTACACCCAAAGAGAACATGTCGCTACCAAAGGAAAGATCAATACGGATGACAAGATAGGAAGTGAGTGGGTAAGATAGGAAGGAAAGGAAGTGACCTTAGGCTATGTTAGGTGGGTAAGAAGGCTATTAGGGATGCCCTAAATAGGATATTACTTGTCAAGTTTTTTTCATTGATTATAAAGCCTAGGTTATGCATGCTAACCTTTAAACTTCAGTTAGGGTTAGGTTTTCCTCGTTGATTCTAAACCCTAGGTTATGCATGCTAAACCCTTAAATCGTTAAAATTGCAACAATTACAATAGGTCATTAAAATTGCAAGTGCTCAATAGATCGTTATAGAAGACACATATTCATAAACTTGTTTCATTTTTTATTTGTCAAGGAAGAACAATTTTTATGGGACGTTATCATTATGGCACGTTTTCATTTTAATTATGCATGTGGTTGAAGCATGTTCGTGGTGTTGATGGGATGTTATCATCATATCATACAAATTCAACCTCTTTTGCAACCGACATACATTGACATAGACCCCAATCAATCCACTTTTCATGAAGATAGGACTGTCAAACTAAGAATGATTTCCAGCTTGCCAAAATGAGTGTACAATCCCAAATGAAAGTACTAATGATAAACAAGAGTTGAAATGGCACTTTGAATTAGTGAAATTTATCGTCAAAACAAAAGTATTTCCAGCCAAGCATTTAGCATTATGGCAGTCCTATATTTCACTTTTTAGCTCGTCAAGGCAAAGGTACAATCTTTTTAAGTAAACATAAGTGATAAACAATTTTATAAGTGCCGAGTTTCCAAGCCAATGGAACTCTTAAACCAAATCAAATTTCCAGTCAAGTAAAAAGTCTTATGACAGTCCAAGATGTAATTTCCAGTCAAGTAAAATGTCTTATGACAGTCCAAGATGTAATTTCCAGTCAAGTAGGAATGATAAGAAGTATATTCACTTGGCTTTTGATGACACAATGACTTGCAAGCAATTCAAGGCCTTTTCTAGTATTTTTCCAAGTTATGGATGTTTATATACCACTCTCAAATTTGTTTAAGTATGGCTGGGAATGATTGTTTATATACAATCCCTTTTGGGTGTCTTTGTGCCACTTTAAATTGGGTTATGGACAAATTTGAGGTGAGTCATTAGTGAGTAGGTAAGATAGGAAGGAAAGGAAGTGAGTTTAGGCTATGATAGGTGGTTAAGAAGGCTATTAGGGCTGCCCTAAATAGGATATTATAGTAAAGAAGTTAGGGTATCTTAGGATGAATTAGTCTATAAATAATATGTGACATATGACTACAATCCTAGGCATGCTCATATACAAACAAAAAGGTACTTTATAAGAGGCCACAAGAGATGGTTAGGTAGGGTTGGTGTTAAGGTTTCCATCCTAGGTTTAGGGTTTCATCCTTGATTCTAAACCCTGGGTTATGCATGATAACCCAAAAACACCGTTTGGGTCAGGGTTTCCTCATTGATTATAAATCCTAGGTTATGCATGCTGCCCTTTAAACTTCAGTTAGGGTTAGGGTTTCCTCGTTGATTCTAAACTCTAGGTTATGCATGCTAACCCTTAAGTTATTAAAATTGCAACTAGTACAATAGAACGGTTTAAATTGCAAGTGCTCAACAATAGCATAACAAATATGTATTTATTCAATGAGAGTAAGCAATGTCAACTTTGTTTTCAAATGATATGAATTGCCAAATTTATCAAAATCAATGTTTTCCAAGTAGATGTAACAAATGCAAGCCAACAATAGTCATGTTCAATATGATTCTCAACTCATCAATGCTATGAAATTTCCAGTCAATCAAATGGTAAGAGAAGATCATTCCAATATCAATTTCTAGTTTGCAAAATGAGACAATAATTACTATGTAAATAATAATGGCAAACAAGTTCTTTCTATTGCAATTTGGACAATGAGTAAGACTGTAGGTGTTAGTATGTTGGTTCAATATGAGTTAGGGTTCTATAGGAGTTAGAGTTCAATTATCTTTGTTATTGTACACGTTTATGCATTTCTGTATTTTTTTGTTAACTAACCTACAGTGTTAAATTTTTTATGCATTTTATTGTGAACATACAGACTTTATTGCTTCATCAACAATAAGTATTACAAGCACATCAACTGTAAACTACTACTGCATTTGACATAATGTATGCAAATCTATAATAAAAGACAAAGTAATATAAAGAATTATAAAATGATATATTAATATACAAAATTTTCCAATCATATACAGTAGTAGTGAAAAAGGGAATGCTGTTCCCACTGTCTATACAATGGCAACTCATGTCGTATACAAAATATAGCAACTCGTGCCCTATACAAAATATGGAAACTCGTGCCAAAATGCCACATCATGGCTACTGTACATAGGAGGGTCTCTCAATCCTCCTGCCCACCCTAGGAGCTCCCAAGTGCACCTCCAAAATCGATCTTCCTCTTCTTCAAGCTAGAGGAAGCTCGGTTTTTTTGGCCACTTTGACCACCTCCCCTTGGGCTGTGAAATGACAACAATCAAATGTCAACTCCTACAGGCAATTATACAAGTATAAAACACAATTTAAAAATAAAAATTAGTTTTCAAATTTTAAATAGCTCACCTGAGACGAGACCGTAAGTGGTGAGCGGGATACCCTCCTCTGTGATCCAAGTCTCTCAGTAATGCCACCCTACAACATTTAAACAGTTAGATAGCTCATACAATTTACTGCCTATGATAATTTTCGTTAACATTGCACTAGATTTTCATAAACTAATCAATCTCACTGTGAACACAATAGGCTGGTCCTGGGGGATGGAAGGTGGAGCAATCGACTGGTCCTCAGGGGTAACAGGTGGAGCAGTGGGATAGACAACCTGCTTTGATGCTAGGTTGGATGGCATAGCGGAGGATGTAGCCACATCGACTTTGGCTACAACACTAGGGGGCATGGAGGGAGAGGGCATGGACTGCAGTGGGCGAAGTGGTGATGTATGACAATAAAGGCCAACTGGCTGTAGAATGGAATGGGCCACCCTGGAAGAGGAAACAAGGGTGGTGGGGGAATATCAGGGATGGGGATGAGGTCTGGGATGGGGTGGAGGGATGGGTGAATGTGGATGGATGGTGTAATGTGGTCATAGGAGGGATGGTGGAAACATGGGAAACTACAAGGGAGGGAGTGGATGGGTGGGGTGGGGGGGAGTGAGCAAAGGTTGTGACGAAGACGAGGGAGATGGATGGAAGTGTGGTGGTGGATGGGTGGTGCGGGGGGGAGTGAGAAAAGGCTGTGACGAAGAAGGGGGAGCTGGATGGAAGTGTGGTGGTGGATGGGAGGCAAGGGATGGATGGAATGGGGTAGGGAGGTATGCAGGGAAAGGGCCATGTATGCCGGAGGATATACCTCGCATATATGGTGGGAAAAAGGAAGTCGATGGAGAGATAGTGACACCGATATGCCTATGTACTCTGACATGCATACATATTCATGGCCTCATATATTAGTACATAAAAAACATAACTATACAAATTTAAGCCATCAAAACTGAAATTAAATTTATACTTTATTACAAGATACTTGCTCACGAGGGGATCTGTTGATCCCTGGTGAGGATGACTGGTCACTTAATCCTACGGACACCTATTCATTTGCACAAAAATATTTAGATTCAATTACTAAATATTAACTACATTGGACGATAGGATTAACTACTAACATTAAATTTAATTACTGAAAGAAAAATACTTGTGTGTATGGTGCCATGATGTCATCTGCAGCTGTTATGGCTCCATCTAGGTTGAAGGAACCAATGTCCTCCCACCCGGGTGTTGGAGACTCGGCATTGAATAGCTGTACATTAAAAAAAATCAAGCCATCAACATCTGATTCTAAGATAAATTTATGATAAATTATGAGATTGCATAACGTATAATCAATACTTGAACATTTAATAAAACAATAACTAACATGGTGTATGTAGCTCTCTGTGGGATGCTCCTGCATGGGAAACTGACATGGATTCCCACAACGAGAACAACGATGTGGCACTGGTCCCGTCGAGCTGGATGGATCATCCTGGCTACAACCTGTAGCTGCTCTCCCTGGCCCACCACCAGTAGAACATGTAGAAGTGTGTCTCTCGAGGTGGTCCTGCTTGCTCTGCGAGGACATAGCCACAAATGTGGTATGTCTGAGAAGGTGTTGTGTGTCACGTCTAACAGACTCATGGATCTCATCTAGCCTGCTACCTAACCCAAGGGGTTGAGGAAGCATTTTTGGGTCTCGCCTAGGTGCAAGAGGTCCTATGAGTGGGTTCTAGTGGGTGTGAGGTCGATCTTGGGTTGAACCAAAACTGACGCCCTAGAAATCGGTGATGTCGAAGTAGTTCACATGGAACCCTAACACAAACTCAACCCACAATTTCCTGAGAAAACACTGTGGGACCTTGACATTGTTGCATGGAGGCTTGTCAAAAACCATGAACCATCTCTTCCTCCAATTTTCTCTCCATGGCTGATAATTACACTAGTCCATGAAAACTTGTCTCTTTCTCACATTTGGAGGCTATCCTGTTCTCAGATCTGTAAATTTGCTCCATAGTTGGGCTTTTGTGATATTTAGGTTTTTTATATCCTCTTTGGATATACCAGTGTCATAATGGTCTCTCATTCGAGCCCTATATTCCCTCAAATTGGTTATCCCACTATGGGAAATGTTGATAGATTCTATTATGTTTTGTAGTGATGTAGCAAGGGAAACCCGAGAGGGTTCCCTGGTGTTCTTCAGTTCATCACTCATAATTCTTAATTGGTTTAAATCCTCGTGTAATTCATCTTTAGGGTTTTCTTTGTTTAATTCAGGGTTTGGGTCCTCTGATTGGTTTGTTTTATTCCTTTCTTGGGATGGTTCATTGGTATTTGTCATTGTGTTTAGGTACTTTGTACGTGCAATATCAAATTTTGCCCATTTCAATTGATTTTCAAATTTTTTTAATTTTGTATTTTATTTGAAAAACAATAAAAAACATTGAAATAAATAAAAAAAAGTACATTCCTACTCCATCTACCTTACTCCAACATTGTGGATGTCGTTTTAGGCAAGTTGGACATTTCCGTTGGGCTCCTTGGGGGTCATTTTCGCCTCCTTGCGCGCTCGCGGGTGGGCTGTGAACAAAACAAACTGTTCACTGTTTTGTTTTTTTCAAACATAGGGACGCGCGTGCGTCCTTGTGTGCAATCACGCAAAACACGTAAACACGTCCACATATGCATGCTCACGTAGGCACGCGAGCACATCATTAGGGGTGCATGCACGCTCCTATTGTCCACGCAGGCAATCCAGCGTAGAGGTTCATCGTTGCCGAAGCAGGATCGCGTGCACGCATCTAAGAGGTGTGTGTGCGTTCTTGTTTCGTTCCGCTTGCACTCTCCCATTGCATCATATTTGGGTAGCAGGTTCTTGCGGACGCCCATAACAGCTTCAATAATCGTCTCTAAGATCTGGTTGAGACGGTTGGCTCAGACAATCCTCAACAAATTCAACATGCTTTGAGGCTGTTTGCACTTTAATCAACAAAATTTGCATCTTCAAAACTTCTTTGGTGGTTGTATGTGTTTGTAGAGGTCATAAGCAGAATGGTAGGTCGCGCTTTGCATTTCCTAGAGTTAATATCATTGGTTGGGCATTTTCTTGTGTATGTGGAATGGTAGAAAGGTGATTCCATTAAGCTTTGGTGGATTTCTAAGTGTTGGCTGCATTCAGTACATGAATGACTTAATGAACCAATAGCCAAGATTGCCCCAATCATTAATAAATGACACTTTAAACAAGATGTTTGGCATTTTTTCGTGGTTCCTTTCATGTAGACTTATCATGGTTAATATTTTTTTTAAAGATTTGTCTCATTTATCTTTGAAATTGTCCAAGCATTTAGTGAAAGCATGGTACGATACATTCCCTTCACTTTTGAAAGCATCACATATGACATCCAAGTCACTTTGGCAAGACATCATACATAGCATTTCGCTGTATTGAAATTATGAGTTGAATTCGAAGTAAACGTTCATTGAGCTGAGTTTCTTTGTTATCTGAATATTGCAGAGCAAGATGATAGCATCATTACTTTTATTGGGAAATAGTTTAAGGCAGTTGACAAATGCATTCTCAAGTAGTTAGAGAGGGATGAAGAAGAAAACCATATAAAAAAAATCATCCTTGTCCATATTGCAAGGACTAATTTTAAGTGGATATTGACTTGCGATGGAGTCGGTTTAATTTTTAAACAATTGGTGTTTTGCTCCATCCTTACAAGGTGTATTTTTTTTTCCACTATTGGAATTGGTTTTGGCATTACCATGGAAACAACAAGACCATCGTTTCGTGCTTGATGGACAAGATTGAGTATAGGGATTTTGTACATACAGAGCTGGAGTGTGGCACTCATTTGGCACTTGCATGTAGGCGAGAAAGACAAACACAAAAGAGCTAACCCTTGAAGTAGGGAAGTATAATGAATCCTTGTGTGTCTGGTTGTTGATAATCAATAAAGAAACTAAGCAATAAAGAAACCAAGCAATCAAGTCATGGAACCATTTATAAAAATAGAGTTTTTGATGACAAAGTAATTGCAAAGTTTAGTTGAGGGTTTCGGACTTCAATTTTACACTGAGCTTAGAAGCCTTGAAATCCATCCAAAAGATAGAGATATCTACATACAACTGAGAATCCAACAACCAATATATATTTCACTACTACAGAAACAAAGCAAGGATAAAGCTGCAATCCATTCACAAGTAGCTGCCCTAGGACTCCAACAACACTAATCCTCCAAGGAATCCAATCATCAATATCTATCTTTGGCTGTAGCACACACTTTTTCAATGTTAAATTTTTGATAAGTTAATTTTACAATTTTTCTTAAAAATGTTATCAGAATTTTTTGGAGTTTCACTGTATTTTAGTTTGATAACCAATAAACCCTTAACTCATCTCCAAAGAATCAATCAATATGAAAGCATCCATAATAGGACGTTCAAAGAAATGCCAAACAATCTGAAAAAGGCGATCCACATCCACGTTACTGTAATATAACTGTATGCCAAATTAAAATATTACTTAACATCTATTCGTTCTAAATCACTTTGAAATCATTGATCCTTCCATCAGTTAATCTATCAAATTTATGCTAATGTTTAGTACTCTTGTAGTACAAGAAATATTTCCAGTATTCCCAATTTTCTGGAAATTCATTTACATTGATAACACTCAGAGAAATTACCATTAAGTTGAAAAGACCTTAGGAGACTCGGCTACAACGAATAAAAATAAAATCAGACTTGTGTGCAGTCTCGGCTGTCTAGTTTTTTAACAAATCTTATCGACTTCACTTCACGTAAACATGATCTTTGCCCTACCTTTATTTAAATGTCAACCAGGCCTGGACCATACAAATCCTTAATTAATAAATAGCAGCAACTCACTACAAATAACAGTTTCTACCTTTACGTTTGTAAATTCTACGTAAAAATCATTCAAAGAGATTATTAATTAATTGATAACAGTTTCCACCTTTACATTTGTAAATTCTACTTAAAAATCATTCAAAAGGATTATTAATTAATGAATAGGAGCAACAACATCTCACTACAAATAACAGTTTCTACCTTTTACGTTGAAGCATGCCATTCTTGTTGTTATTAGTCATTAAATTATTATTGCTAGTAATTTTTATAATGTCAATTTAATAATATTCAATGTTCATTAAATACTTCATAAATAATTTAATGTTGTTTAAGTACTTAGTAAATTAAATTTTAATGTTGTTTAAGTATTTTATAAATTAAATTTTAGGACATGTATATATTTCATAAATCATAAATTAAATATTATGAAAGTAATTTCAAAATCTAATAGGTTGGATATCAAAACCTTTCAATAATTAATTATGTATTTTATTTGACAATTGTCATATTTTATATTTAAAAATTAATCTATAATTTGTATTTGTTTTCTTACCACCATAGATCTTTCTTAAAAGGGGATCTAAC
>LPNX010515903.1:948-64797 GCA_001517045.1 Pseudotsuga menziesii | reverse complement strand
TATATATATATATATATATTTTTTTTAATTTTAAATCATAATAGATCCATCAAACTCCAATTTTAAGGTATAGCATAATGATCCATGCATTATGGCATAATCTTGTAAAGTATAGCATAATGGTCCATGCATTATTATTTTTTATTTCTATGGAACAAAATAACAATTCCCCATACAATGATTTATGCATTTTTCTTTTAATTTTTTTAAAATTTGGAGACAGATAAACACTTCCCAGCCAATGCTGTAAAATAAGCATTCTCAACGCATTAGAAAATTTAATATAATTTGTTAATTAAAACCACATCACATCAACATTTTTTATTTAATAAAATATAGTTAAATAATATATTTTAAAGTCAAATATTTTAATAATAAATTGTTTAACATTATGAAATTTTAATAATCCCGAAAACAAGTTAAACAATCAGAATTTACCTATTTTGCAATGTATCTATTAGGGTAATTGCGCCTAGAGGGGCATTCTACAGCCCGGTATGAGGTAGAAGTGTAATTCCGTGCTCAACGTGGAGATGACACGTGTAACATAAAAAAGTCGACTTATATATCTATATATATACAAGTCTGCTTAATAATTAATAATCTTAGATCATGAGCAACTTTAACACTTGACAATAAAGTTCGAAATGCACAGGCTGCTGGTTTCTCTGCGGCTATTGTGTACCACAATCAATACAACAACAATTTTTATAACAGTGAGTTAAAAGTAGTTTATGTAATAATTATTACACAGCATCTCTGTAATTTTATGGATTTGTTTGACATAGATTTTTTTATGACGTGTATATGAAGTGTCTGGAAACTCTGAAGGCATCACAACACACGCAGTGTTTATTTCAAGGGCGGCAGGGGAATTGCTCGAGAAATATAATAATAAATATGAAAATCTTGAATGTCACATCATACCATACAGAAGATTGGACTGGAAAACGTTTTTGTACCTTTTAATTGGCCTGCTCATCTTCAATGTTCTTATTTATCTCTCTAATCGAAGACAACACAGGCTCAAGTTTATGAGTTGTGAAGAGCTGGAGATAGCATTACCAAGTCTCATATTCACATCACCTGCTCGTGACGAGGGCACGCCGGCGACCTGCGCTGTATGCCTTGAAGATTATACAACAGGAGAGAAGTTGCGCCTTCTGCCATGTCAACATAGTAAGTTTGTTTTTTGTAATGTCAAGATAGCTGCATGGTACTGAAATGAACAGGGAAGATCTCATTTTTCATTATTTAAATACTTCATTGATATAAAAAGTGCTTTTCTATAAAGCAATATGGTTGCCTTCTTGTTAAGACCCATTTATAATCATTTGAGCCCCAGTTCTTTACTTTGATGGCAGGATTCCATGCAAAATGCATAGACTTTTGGCTCACAAAGTGCAAGACCCTCTGTCCTGTGTGCAAACGTGATGTGAAGACTCGTATTAAAAAACCTTCACCATCAATATTTCCATCTTCATTTCCAGCTTTAACGTTCAATATCAATATTTCATCATCAGGGGTTGCTTCCACCCATTCATCAAGTCCATCAGGATCTTGTGCTGCTGTGTATGTACCTTCTTCTAATGGTGAGTGGGGGGTTGCTTCAACTCATTCATCTCCATCAGGATCTTGGGTTGTGCATATACCTTCTTCCACTTATCTAACTCCTCATTCTGTATCCTAATCAAATAATGGCTGACTATATTTGTCACAATCATTTGGTTCACCCAACAGTAAATTCTTGCACATTCCATCCAACAGCGACTCCTGCTTCTTCGAATTTCTTGCTAGGGTACTACACGATTCAGAATGTTGTGCTTGCATTCAAGTTGTAGCAGCCTTTGGAGTAATATGCCATTATATTTCTCAACCGTTGAATGATCGTGTGCCTCAGAAGAGAATTATAATCATGGCTATTTAATGGAAGTGGCGGCATGGTTGTCAGCGTCTGGGATTGAGCTCAGTTAAGCTTTATTAAAGGTTTTACAGTTATGCAGCTTCTCTATGGTTATCACAATACTTACGACGACAATGGTGGAAATTAATGTTGTATAGGTCAACATGGTATTTCTTCATGGCTTTGCAAATAATACGCTCTCTCTCTATACTTGCTCACACAAAATGAATGAGATGAAGTTTGATGTATTTATTTTGCTACGAATTAATAAAGTTTGATGTATTTATTTTGCTACGAATTAATAAAGTATTGTATTTTTTGGTTATTTATTTATTTTTGGGTTTCTTTATTATTTTATTTTGCTACTAATTAATAATTAATAAAGTATTTTATTTTTTGTTATTTTTACTTTTATTTATTCTTGGGTTTCTTTATTATTTAATGTCTTCAAGTTTATTGTTGATTGCTGTCTAATTTATAACAATTGGTAGTATAGGAAAGTTTCTAGAAGATGGATTGATGCAGATTGAAAGATGTTGAATGAAAAAATGATTATAAAAATTGGTAGTATAGGAAAGTTTCTAGGAGATGGATTGATGCAAATTGAAAGATGTTAGAATGAGAAGATGATTATAACAATTGGTAGCATAGGAAAGTCTCTAGGAGATGGAATTCAACAATTGCACTCCAAAAAAGGGTTTGCATCTCGAAACATTTGATCCCTCTCGGCGCATGATAGAGCCGGCTAAAGCTGGATCTAGGCTAGTGTAGCAATCATTTCATAAGTGCGTTCCTCAATAAATAGCTTCTCTGTGCTCTTCCATTCATGAATATATGCAATGAATATACGTCATTATGGTCTGTAAAGAAACAGGAAAATATATGCAATGAATATACGTTATTTTTGTTTGTAAAGAAAGAGGAAACTATGATCCTTGTGAGAAAGTGCCGAGGCAGTGCTATTAGCTATGCCCACAAGTATTTGGTCAAGCAGCTTCGAGTCCGAAATGTTCTCCTACCATTTGAGGTCGAAAGGAAAGATAATGGTAATTAAGCATTAATCTTTCCATCTTAATCTTTCCAAGATACGGATGGAAATCCAATTACTTGGAAATCCAAATCCAATTACTCAAGCTGACTCGCGGAATAAGTCTTGAGTACTTGCAAGCTGGAAATCCAAGATTTTACTCAGTATTTCAGATTCAATGCAGAAGAAATTGGCAAAATTAACGGTGCGGTCTACACACAGTCGAGTTTCATGGTTCATGGTTAGTGTAGTGGTGGATCCAGTGAATTGAAACGTTGGTCTCCCCAAGAGGACACTATTCCTTGATCAAAACTATTCAGTATTTTGGTGTACACAGTTAGAGAGATTCAGTTTTGAGTTATAACTAAATATTGTAATTTTCAATCAGTTAATCAAATACAGATCTACACAATTAAGAGTTCAGATTTTTCAGTGTGTGATGTAGAATTCAGAATTTATAATTTTTATAAAAATGATCAATTTGAAGTTTTCTAGTGTTTATGTTTAGGGTGTGTTTTATGATTCTCAGAATGTGTTTACCATGATTTAAAATGGAAGAGGTTAAAAGGGTGACGTTTCTGACTTTCTCACGGATTTTGGCTCGAATTTTGTCATTTATTTTTTTTAGTTTTATTTTGTCTTGAATTCAATTTTTTTTAAGATCAAAAATAGATTCAGCATTCTTAAAAAAATCCTGGGAACATTTAAATCATGCACATCTACGTCCGTTATGTAGAATTCCAAAAAAAACATTGCATAATTCAAAAAACAAAATTCGAAAGAAAAAAAAAACACAAATAATAGCCTGGTCTCTCCAAGTGGGAAACCCGTGGGTGTATGTACTCTAATATAGTGGGTGGGTGTATGTACTCTAATATAGTTTTTAGTAGAAGACATTAATTTAAGATTGGTTGTGAAATCAAATAAAACTACAGTTTAAACACACAAAACCAGATTTGGTTTACTAAAACAATTTTTAAAACAAAGATGGTTCAAGCCATGAGAACGGTGGTTCATGAAATTCTAGCTAGTTTTGCATAATTTAAATGATGGAAAAGGTGTCATAAGTTTCTGTGTCGCTGCAACATACTCTGCTTCAGCTGAAGACAAAGTTACTATGGGTTGTTTCTTTGAAACCCATGAAACAACACCTGTACCAAAATGAAATGTGTACCCATATGTGTTTTTCTTGTCATCTATGCTGCCTCCATTGTCACTTTCAGTATAGACAATGAGTTTAATTTTTTTTGAGGTTGAATACATAATGCCAAGGTCTTTTGTGCCACTTACATACCTCAGAATTCTTTACCTACTTGCCAATGAGAGTCTTTTGGTGACTCCATGAACCTTCAGATCATACTTACTCCATACATAATGTCTGGTCTTGTTGTCGTCAAATACAGAAGGCTTCCAACAAGCCTTTTGAACAACATAGGATTGACAGTGGATCCTTCATCATCCTTGCTCAATTTTAAACCTATTATTACTGGTGTTGGGGCTGTCTTGCAATTAGACATATTAAATATTTTTAAAACTTCACCTGCATACTTTGTCTATGATATAAAAATACCACTTTCAGACTACGGAAATTCAATTCCCAGAAAAAACTTCATAAGCCCCACATCAGTCATTTCAAATTCACTTTCCATGACTCCTTTAAAACATGTTATTCCAAAATCACTAGTAAATATTAAATCATCTACATACAAGTAGACAATTAACATCTTACCTTGCTCATCCACTTTGGTGTACAATGTCGATTCACTTTCACTTTTGTGAAATCCATTTTCAGTGAGATAGGAATCAATCCGATTGTACCAAGCTCTAGGAACTTGCTTCATACCATATAATGCCTTTTTCAGCCTGTACACTTTATGCTCTTGACCTGAAACTTCATACCCTTGTGGCTGTTCCAGATATACTTCCTCTTCTAGATAGCCATTTAAGAATGTCGAATTGACATCCATTTGATGAACATGCCATTTGTTTTGTGCAGCAATGGCCAAAACTGTTCTGACTGTATCCATGCATGCAACAGGTGCAGGCATTTCACTGAAGTCTATGCCAGGTTGCTGTGTGAACCCTCTTGCTACCATTCTTGCTTTGTGCTTTTGCACATTCCCATTAGTATCTTTCTTGGTCTTGTAAATCCATTTGACATTGATTACATCTTTGTCTTTTGGTACATCAACCAGCTCCCATGTCTGGTTCTTCTCAATGCATTCTATTTCTTCATCCATGGCTTGTGCCCATACTTCTTCTTCAATAGCTTCTTCAAATGTTAGTGGATCATATATAGGAGAAAATAATGCAAAGAGAGAGAATGAATTTGGTGTACCAAATTCATATATCTCTCGCAGACTTCTTGTCTTCACCGGCTCTGTCGATGTCGAGCTTCACAAAATGCTTGATGGAGTCTGTTGTCCTCTTGGTGTACTTGTCGGTGTAGCTTGAGCTGCTACTTGTGTCGATGGTCCTTGTGCTGAACCATGTTGTGGTGTCATGGGAGTCGACGGTGCTATAACCGGTTGAATTACATGTGGTGTTTGAACCACTTCCTCTTCCATATCATCATTGTTGACATTCGACACAGTCTTGACATTTATGTCAACAGTTCTATCCCATGATTCATTCTTGACAAATTGAACATCTCGAACGACTATCACTTTCCTTGTGACATGATCATACAACTTGTATGCTTTTGTGTCTTCAGAATAGCTGAAAAAAATACATTTCTATCCCTTCTTGTCTTCCTTCTCAGCTCATTTGGAACATGAGCATATGCAACACAACCAAAAACTTATAAATGTGAAACACTATGACTCATACCTATCCATGCTTCTTGGGGAACTTCGTTCTTCACACTCTTTGTTGGACACCGGTTCATAATGTAAACAACAGTTGTGACTGCTTCACCCCAATATTCATTTGGCAAATGCTTGGATGCCAACATGCTACGTGCCATCTCCATGATGGTTCTGTTCTTTCTTTCAGCAATACCTTTCTGTTGAGGTGTATACCATACAGTGACTTGTTTTTGTATGCCATGGGTCTTGCAAAAATTTAGAAATTCATTTGAAACATATTCACCTCCTTTGTCGGTCCTTAAGATCTTGATGCGGTGTCCACTCTGGTTCTCCACAAGTGCCTTGAATTACTGAAAATAAATAAATGCATTAGATTCATGTTTCAAAAAATAGACCCATGTTTTTCTTGAGTAGTCATCAATAAAAGTTAGAAAGTATTTTTAGCTACCAATAGATGATGTCTGCATTGGACCACAAATATCAGAGTGCACAATTTCAAGTGGTGTGCGTGCTCTATATGACTTTTCGATTGGAAAAGTCTCTCTGTGCTACTTGCAAAAAATGCAGCCTTCACAAACCCTTTCTGGTTTGTCGATCAATGGCAAACCTTTTACCATATTCTTTGTGTGTAGTAGCTTCCTCCCACCAAAATTTAGATGTCCAAATCTAAAATTCCACAACCAAGATTCATCTTGAACTTCTGTTTGAAATGTAGCTTACAAATTAGCGCTACAATTTTCTTTCTTGTTGAGGAGCTCGATCGTTTCTTTACTTTCTACCTTGAATGCAGCTCCTATGTTTTCTTCCCTTTCATGTCGGGAACTATCCTCAATGGAAACACGAGGTTGCTTGTCATTGGCACTTTTGTTATCAACTGGTTGCTTGGATATTTGTCTTTGATCACACAATGATCATCTTCCATGTAGACTCTACATCCTTTTTGTATCAGTTGTCGAAACAACCAACGTTGAACAAGAAGAAATGAAAGAAATCAAAACAAAATTGAAGAGAAAAGAGAGAAAGATAAAGAAAGGAATAGGAGAAAAAGAACAATCTTGAGAGAAGAAGAAATTCCAAATGAAGCTATGATGGAGGAAGCAAATCCCATTGATATAGGTATAATTTCAAAGTTATGCAGTTTGATTTTCATTTTCATAGTTTACAATTTGATAAATTTCAAAGTTATGCAATTTGATTTTCATTTTCATAGTTTACAATTTGATAGATTTCATAGTTTACAATTTGATAGTTGATAAATTTCATAGTTTACAATTTCATAAATTTCATATTCATGTAAATTTCAATTCCATAGTGTTAGATAATTCACATATATATATTTTCATGAATTTACAATTTGATAAATTTCATATTTAATATAATTCATGTTTATGTACAAAAAGACCGAGTTAATACCTCGACCGAGGTATTTATTAACCCTCGGTTGAGGTTTTAATACCTCGACTGAGGGTTAAGAAATACCTCAGTCGAGGGCTGAACAAAACCTCGGTTCAGGGCTTGATAAAACCTCGGTCGAGATATTAAGACCTCGGTTGAGAGTTTAACAAGCCCTCGACCGAGGTGCATTTTTCTGTTTTTGCCGAAATACGCTTGCCAAAAAGTGTTACCCAAGTCCGCGGATTCACCCAAAAACATATACCCAAATATGTAGGATGACTTGAGTCAACCAATGTGTCGTAAAACCTGGAACTTTCACATGGTGAGAAATTTAAGGATTCTTTGATCTTTCACTGAACTGGTAAATGTAAACAACATTTACACAAGTAAATCTGGAAATAATGTGCCGCTAAATAAACATGCATTCAACCATAAACTATTTCATATATATAATGTCCATAGATAACTAAAGTAATACAAACTTGTCGATCCACACTTGTCACCTCATCGACTGATCCTTTTACATATCTTCGGCTCTTCGACTAAATCACATACACAGAAGTTTGAGCTTTGACTTCTCTTTCTCTCACCATCAATTCCTCTGTCTCTCTATTATGTCTAAACTGATTTACAGTTTTCTTCTTCTATTTATAGGCAACCTGAAAATTGTTTTTTCATGAATCGACTGAATCACCATTAAAGACTGTAATAACTATCTACCTAAGAACTTAGCTTCAGAAATAAATTCGACTTGTTTACTTGATGAATAGTGGACTCTTCCCTCTTGTCAGATTGACAGACAAGATCTTGACTGATACAGACTCTGACAGAGTCGACTGAGAGTCAGGTACAGATCTGTGAGTGATTAATATTTCCAACACCAACCTGGTTTAGCGTCTACAACACTGAATGCTGCAAAACCTCATTTCTACTTGCAAGTAGACTTTCACTGCACTATGTTGAATATTTTTGTAGAAGCCAAGGACCTGAAGATTAGAACAGTTTTAGAAGGGGTGGAAATTTCCCGATCTCCAAAAGAATGCAACAATTTCAGGTCTCACCCAATTTGAGCACAATGACTACATCAAATGCTAAGGTACATTTATTCTTCACAATCTTGTTTTTGAAGAGTTGTTTGTGACTAGGTCCTTTGTCGTAAGACTCAATTATCACTATGATGGAGATTTTTGCTAAAATCCATGACCTAGAGATTGGAACGGTTTCAGACATGGTGGAGATTTTCCTAGAAAATGATTTCCAAAAGAATGGAGCGGTTTCACATGGCACCTAGTTTGACTACAATGACTACACCGCTTCATCTCAATGCAGTAAGCTAAACTCTAGACCATTTGCACCTAAAATCTGGCCATGTTTTTGGTGAAAATTCGGTTAAAATTGTTCAAAGGGTAGTTTTCAGTGATTGGAATTACATAATCTGGGTGCCCCAAAGGTAATGAAGAGTCCTGAATCCATTTCTGCAATAAAAATTACAATTTTAACACTAAAAATCTCATTTTCAACAACAAATTGTGTTTTCGAATTCAGGCCAAACTTACCTGAAAAGATGCAAAGGTCTAGAAATTAGCCAACTCCCATCTCAATTCATTTTCCTATAAGCTCGCTTCCAATCCACCATTGCCATTCCTCTTTCTCTCTTATTCTACACAACCGCTAACCTATATGGTTTCCTCCTCACGCTTTCTCAGCCTTCACATAGCTCCTTTACCTTCGCGCATTTCCTCAGCTGATTTTTCGATATCCTTTTAACCCTCTTCTCTCCTCATTCGCTTTGCCTTAAAGATCGATTCGACTTTCCTTTTTCCATCGTGTCAAAAGAAAAAAAGAAAAAAATCGACTTTGAATGTTTTAGTTGTAAGAAGCTCTCCATTCCATGTTGTACATAGTACACAACAAAAACCCTACCGCTCTTTGCAGTCGCTTTATCTAATCACACTGTGCTTCAGCTTCATATCTTCATAGTTTTCCTCGTCCCTGACCTCTGACTCTTGTTGGCTTGTCATTAAGTCTCTTTCTCTGTCTCTTTTCAAATTAAAAACACATCAATTGACGCCCAATATATTTAAATGTGTTGTTTCTAACCTTAATTTTAGACATTAATTTATGGTTTTAGTCATTACTTTATGATCATGGATGTAGTTTTTACAATCCTTTTAATGATCTTAAAACACAAATAAATTATCTTACAGATATTTGACACTGGATTTATTTCTGGTTTGATTTGTTTCATGTTTAGTTTCAATTTGAGAGTTTAATTGTGAAAGTTAATTGTAGCATCCGTTGAAAACCAAACAACCGCCAAAACAAACCAGAACTTTTTTCAAAACTTTCTTTTAAACAAAACAAAAATTGTCTCATATTTAATTCGAACAAAGTTCTATCTAAAAACCACCCTAGATTATTTTCGAATAAAGTTCCATCTAAAAACCTGCCAATATTATAAAAAATAGATGAGAAAATCTTTAAAGATAGTACATATTTGTTGAAACCCTGCCGCTCTTTTAAGTCGCTTTATCTCATTACACTGTGCTTCAGCTCCAGATCTTCGTAGTTTCCCTCTTCTCACTTGTGTGGGTCTTTTCCCCGTCCCTAACCTCACACCCGTCAACCTTTGACTCTCATTGGCTCATCACTGAGTCTCTTTCTCCGCCTCTTCACAAAGTAAAAACACGACATCGATTGCCGCCCAATAATTTTTCTTCACAATTTTGTTTTAAATGTGTTGTTTGTGACCTAGTTCTTTGTTGTAAGGCTCAATTCTAATAGATATGGATACCTCGTTTTGTTGAGTGAACAATATATACACTGTTTGATAAGATATTTTTGTAAATCTTCTTTTTCCTTTTGATACCAGCCATTCCAACCTACAGTGCTCTGCCAGTTCTCACATTTAAACTCTCAAATTGAAACTAAACATATAGCAATTCAAACTAGGAATAAATCTACTGTCAAATATCTCCAAGATATTTTATTTTTGTTTTAAGATAATTAAATGGATAGTATAAAATACGTCTGTGGACAGAAATAAATGACTAAAATTAAGAATTTCAAGGCTTAAATTTCATAAAACTTATTTTAACTGATAAGATTGCATTGAGGATTAAGGTCAGTTAGTAATTGTTGTTGAGAATTAAACTTCCCAGTAACATTTCAGTGAAAATTAAAGCCAATTAGTAATTGTTGTTATATATATATATAGAACATGCATATTATTTTAAACCATAATGTCATGGAGCACGTTGTAGAATGCACCAATCTCCTTAAAGATCAATGTCTCGTTGGAGAGTAAAAGATCAAAATTGTATTATTTAGGCTTTAAAGTTTGGTCATTGAGAATAAGAAGGCCGATAGAGAAAGAGCACAATTTATCAAAGGTTATGAAATGCTCTCATTCTTGCTTTATCTTTTATCACATTCCATCTGTCTTACTTTCCTATCGAATGCTACAGGTTCCGTAATACAATCACTCGAAGGTAGAATTTTATTTATATTAATGCTATGAGAGCGAATCTGGGTATACACTCTGTTGAAACTTGTGTTAGTTATTTCCCTTTTGAAACTTATGATTTTATGTTATATTCTTTATTAGATGGTTTCCAGATGTGGATATGCGGTTTCCTGTTTCTTTCAGTACGTGAATTTAATAACTGTAGTTGCTCACTACCGTCAAACAATTGGATATACAATAGTTGCGTAGATCAACTTGGATATAAAATACAATTTAATAACTGTAGTTGCTCACTACCGTCAAACATTAACATAATTTTGAAGAAAATGGAAACCCATGTTCCCCTAACCCTTAATTAGTTCGAAGTCGACTATAATCTCAAATCAATTGTTAACAATTGACTGATTTTGTGAGATTTTACTGAAATTTATCTGATGTCTCTGATGTCTCAGTTTTGCTAATGAGAGATATGAACATTAAAATTTTGGGAATTTGGAATTAGGAGGAGCTTCTCTAGTTACGAAGGGAATGGGCTATAGGTTTTAGTGCAGGTGACATTGTATTTTTTTTCTCAAGTTTTAGACAAATTGGGTTTTTGGGGAAGTGGGTCCGCGTTTAGTTGTTTTGCAGAAGTGTCAAGTTCAATCTCATCAGAGTTACCACAATACCTAGTCATGGAAAGAGGTCATATCCATTAGTTCAATTGAGCCTTGATTTAGTTCGTTTGTGTACAATTGGTGCAACGAGCATGTAAACGCGACCCCTTTTTGTTATAGCCTGCTATCATGTGGGGAATGCCCGCAAAGACTCGAAATTTGATCAGCTCCCCTAATTTCCACTAGACCACTGTAGGACCCGACATATGATCTAGATCACGAGATTGATCATAGATTTTGGCATGTGAACCACATTTCTTTTGCCGTTATGTGGAAGGTTTCATTTTCAAGCATTTTTATGAGAAAAAGGGTAATATGGGACTTGTGATGTTGAATTGTGTTATGGGGGTGATGATGGTTACTATACTATGTTGTTAGGTATGCAAACTACCATATATCCATAATTATTTTCGCCAATATTTATATAAATTTGGACTAATTTGCTTGTGAATTAACAAGACAATTGAGAGGTCAAAGTGCTTCAACACTTATACTGATGATAACCTATGTCACACCTCTGTCACTCGATATATGATAGTCTTTGGAGCAGTAGAGAGCCTACTATCTCAGAAACAAGACTTCTGACAAAAATGGTGGTTTTTTATCATTGATGTGGTCATATCATACACCTATTCTATGATTGGAATTGGCTTAAGTATTGCTAAAATAGCAGGTCTCTCCTCAATTACCAGTTTGACATCATATGTCAGTCATTGATCTATGATTGGAATTGGCTTAAGTATCGCTAAAATAGCAGGTCTCTCCTCAATTACCAGTTTGACATCATATGTCAGTCATTGATCTCTGGATAATAGTTCATAATTGATCTTTGGCTAATAGTTCATATTTTCCAGTCTGACATCATAATTATGTCATTCATAACAATTCAAATATGGTTTAAATCAAAAGATATCATGTAACTTTTTCAGATATCAAGTATTGATGTTTGGATGAAAAAGTTGCATTTACATATACATATCCAAATCTAATATTCCCTAATATTTAAAATTTTGCAATTATGCACTATATTTCTATAGTTGATGCATATTTGTCAATGTCCAATGGCATAATTTTCTTCGCCTTGTTTTCAGAGTTTTATGCTATTATTTTATGGTAGACAATAATTATCACATCTTTAACAATGTTGCATACACAAAATGCTCTTGCAATGTCTCTTCTTACACTTTCCATTGCATTTACCCTTTTCACAAAAGCATGTAGCAATGTTGTGGACATTGTCACCATGTGGCTCTTGTTTATATACACTTATGCGTGAACTTTTAATATTTTCTAGGTAGATATGGGCCAACCCATAGTTTGATCAATGGTGAGTACAACACACACACAAAAAGTGGTGAATTTAATATTGCCTTGTGTAGTCTTGAGTTTCATTGGTTGACCCCTACAAGAGTACACCAATGGTTGTGTAAATCAGTCTTCCCTGTTTGGCTCTATTCTTATTACTTTATATACACTTCTGCTTGAACTCTTGATATTTTTAGAGTCTGCAGATATGAAGCAACACTGGAGAAATGTGTGGTTGAAGAAATGGTTAAACATTGCAATAGACAGACCGAGCATGAGGAATTCAATTTAATTATGATGAGCCCACGGTTGCGCATATTAGCATGATTCCCTTCCATTAGAAGGATTTTACATTAATCATTACTTGGTTTCTTGTTCTTAGTTTGTGTCCATTAATTGAGAAAGTGATCTACAATAGGCTCCAACAATATGCAACTGCATAGTTTGAAAACAACTGACTAGGTTAACTTATTATTATTTTCTACAACTTTTCGATAAGGTATAAGGTTGGATGGAGCGATACAATACTTGGAGTTTATAACCAATTTTGGATGGATAGATACAATAGTTGGAGGTCGTAACTAATGCAGTGATTGGTCTTTGTCACCCCAATATTTTAAATGAATAATATGAATATAGCAAGCTTCATTTTAAAAGATGAAGTTGTTTTGCCAAATATTTAATCAAATCTATACATAGCAATTACCCTTTACCCTGCAGAACGTAGGCTAAAATACACAGTATGAAATGTCTCAATTCAGGGGAAATATGTAGTTGGCTCCCACCCTTCCTCGTTAGTCTTCAAGAATTACCAAGAGAGTTAATTGTGGTACTTACATTGTCTTCAAAAATAAGGTTCACAATGAGTTACATTAGTACAATATAATTTTACACTTTGCAAAGCTGGATAAATGCAAAAAAGATCTTGTTCAATGCACTTGTGAGCAATGATCTGCCCCCACTGACTGTAAAAATAATCCAAAATGTAGAGACAACAACTCATTGAATATTTTAGGTTTAATCTCTTTGAAATAAACAATAACTAAATGAATTTATGAAGTATACAATACCACGAGTTTGTGGTTCGTGTAGTAATATTTGACAATTCATGAAAATTTGGTTTTAGAAATTTATGTCAAATGTATATAGATGGAGTTCTACTTAGTATTAGAGTCTTGGCTTGTGCAAAGAAGTTTTATGGATTGGAATTAGTGCAAAGTTATCATTGATGTGAAGGAGTTTTTTTTACTTAATACTCTTGGCTAACAAGGTGATACTATGGAATCCAAGGGGATACTATGGAAGAAGCTATGTACTCTAAGTTTTTTTTTTTTTTTTGGTAAATTAGCAGGTCCTTCTATTACCATCGATAGCCAAAAAACAAACATTTACAGAAAAAACCAAGCCCTCCCATTTCTAGGAAAACTGGCTTGGAGATTAGACGGGCAATCTCCTTCGAAAGGAAACAAGATTGAACTAGAATGAATGGGAGTTATTGATAAGTATCATAAAGGTTTCTTCCATGAAAATATAAAATAAACCATTAAGAACAGTAGTTTTAAAACAGAGAAAGATTAAAAGATTAAAACAAGGACCGAAAGAAGAACATGATCAATAAAACAAGTGTTCATGAGGCTCGAGCTTCATGCCCAATCTCTTGGCGAATTCAGCCTGATTATCCAAAATCCTGTGCAGGACGATCATGATTTTTTCCTGCTGAAGGAGAATTTCCCCATGCTTCTTATCTCTTTCCACTAGAGTATTACCTAGGATAAAATTCATGTGACCACTGCAGCTCCAAGGATTTCTGATACAAGGTGAACCTGCCTCTGGAGGTGCCAGGATCGGGGAATAAATCCTTAAATCCATTTTTAATCTCATTAGGTCCCAAGCAAATGCCTTACAACTCTGCCTCTCTCTCGTCATTATGGATATTTGATTGGACAGACTCAAGAATTTCCCATTTATAAGGTTTTCTCTTTTCCACAATCATTTTCTGGAAATGGAGGGGCAGACTCATAGGCTTTGGCCTACCAATCCCAGGAGGGGAAGAAACAAAGGGGGATTGCTTACGAAGAGGCATGATAACAAGCATGAGGGCTATCATCAAGAGCAAAGAAAAATCATAGCAGGGGTTTGGGAGGAGGTTATAGACAGAGGCTGGGGCGGTCACAAAAGACCCAGCAAGGTGATGGGGAAGAGCCTTGGAAGTATTAAAGGTGGTAGGAGTGTCAGCCGGTATAAGAGTCTTACTAAGCCACAGATTGGGATGAAGATAAGAGGACCGAGCTATCCAGGGTTGAAGCCGTAAGCCAAAAGCAGGAAGAAAGAATTGCTTACCTGGGTTATCTGTATCCTAAGTGAGCCCGCGATTACAGACCACAACACATAGATGTCACCACCCTTCTACAGTATCCCACCACCCTTCAATCAAAAAAAATTGTACAACTTTCCCCACGGGCCTGAGAGTGCAACGAGGGATATCCTTTGCATGGAGAGGGTGAGTATCCATAAAACTCGGTGAAGTAGCATCATTATCCTACATGCAGGAGAAATGCTCGTCACTCCACCAAATATTCCCCATCACAACCATCATTGTCTTGTGTCCTGAAGTAATTACCAGGCTTTGAGAATTCATACTTTCCACCATCCAGCTTAGAGGCCACAACCGTTGTTTGATGGATGTGCGTGGGTGCGAATAAGAAAGACGATGTATGCACATGTGAGATGTGTGGTTAACGTAGATCCGATGAGGGTGGTCAGGTGTTAGCACTGGGGGATAAGATCCCTGCCACATGCCTCTCAACCTCCCCCAAAACCAATCTCATGTTCACCCACGTTGGGGATGGGACATCTTGGTCTCTGATTTGCTAAAGCTAATCCTTGAGAGGTTGGAGGTGGAATTGAAGCCACTACTAATCTAGGGTTTCCATCGTAGTGTCCTCACCAAATTTTGCAAGGTGATTCACTAGTTTGTTTCCAGTTCTTCTAATGTGGCTTGCTTGAAGGACCTAGAAATGAGAGAGGGAGTCCCGAAGATTTTCCTTCACCCTGTCAAGACACCAATGTTTTGACAGTTTGCTCAAAGGGGTTCCAGTGGTTAGTTTTTGCACCGTGTTTATCATGGTGTGAGAGTCTCCTTTTACAATAAGGGATAACCATCCTGGGCGCCGAGCTATGTTAAGTCTAGTAATTAACACCATCAGCTTAGTGACATTGTTGTTGGAGGAGCCAATGGATTCCGCAAAAATATGAAGAATGTATCCCTTTTCATTTCTAAATACCCCACCTATTTCGAAAGGCCTAGGGTTTCCCTTAGAGGCCCCATCAAAGTTTAACTTTATGAACAAAAATAAGGGGGGAACCAGGTAGAGGGAATGCTACTCTTGGGGGCATGAGAGGAGTAGGAGTGGCTAGGAGATGGAAGGCGAAGGTCCCAATTCCGGAGAATAATGTGATCCTAAGGGGATCCCGCCATGTCTGAATCCGACAAAGATTTCAGCTCCAGGGTCTCCTAGAGATTTGATTTAATGACCAAGAGAACCATGGAAGAAGGAGAGATTTCATTTTTGAAAATCCTTTTAATCATTTCTTTCCACAAGTTCCATAAATCCATACTGAGAAATAAGGTCCAAAGCATGTTAAGAAAAGGGCTCATGAACGGATGAGGATGCCAACCCCAGATGGTGTTCCTCAGGTCGTTTTGGATTCTACTAGATCATCTGAACATGTTGGTTCCCCAGTCCCAGATTTCTAAAGCAAAGGGACATTGATTTAGGATATGTTCCATGTTTTCTTCCGCTAGATTGCATAAGGTTCATCTGGAAGGTCCTTGAAAACCTCTTTTGCTAAGTTGGTCCCAGGTGAGTATACGCCCTGTTGAAGCCTTAGTTATGAATGTGTCTGAAAAGGGTGACTAAAGCTTGCAACACACGGAGAAAACCCAACCAAAGGATTCGAGCAATCCCACACAATTATTGCTTTATCCTCGAGCTGTTTAAGGTAGTGATCTCCCATGGATATTTGAATAGCCTCCGTTGGATTTTGAGAATTTGATCCACAGAGGATCTGTTTCCCAGGGTGGAAAACAAAGTAAGTGATGTGATGAAATGGAAACTTAGATTTAACCAATAAAAGAAAGCATGATCTAAATTTAGCCTATTTAAAGAATATGCTGAATTGATTTGTAGGTGAACTAGAGGTGAAACAGACAAGTAACTTCACCCAATCAATAAAAAAGTGAATTAGATTAAGAAATTATATCCTTAACTTACAATCAATTAATTAGAAAAAATCAATCAACAATAACCTAAGATTACATCATTCAGAGTCAACCTACATAGCACATGTTAGTTGAAAAACCAACATTTCTTGCTGTAAATTTTTACTGTTCAATCACTTGTAGAAATAGATAAAGATTGTTAAAGAATAAATTCCTTAAATATTTTCCAATGCATTAATCAATAACAGAGAGAAATCTAGGTTATGAATGAACACATTTATCAATTATAAGTAAATCACAGCATCACCTAACCATTCGAAAACAAGAAAAATTGAGACATGTCAAAGAAATTCAATCAGATCATAGACAAGAGATATAAAATAACAATACTGTATTTATTAAAAAAATTTGCAATAAATTACATAAACCTCAGGAAAAATAGAGGTGTTTTTTAGTCTCCTGTACCAATCCTTCCTTCTCCCAAAAAGTCCCCAGATACATTCAAGAACTATCTCTTAAATAATTATTACAAAAGAATGAATCTCCCTCAAAAGGGGATAAAAAAACCTAAACAAAACTAATATCCCAGAAAATCCATCCATGTTTTCCATATGCGTAACAACTCCTCAATATCAGGATAGCTAGAGGATTCAATGCCAAGTTGGGCATTGCATTTGTGATCTTCAATTTCATTTTTAGCTAGCTTATGCCAAATGAATATAGATGTGGATTTTCCCTTCCATTGCAAATGGTCGTTTGATTAACTAATCCACATCATCTATACTAATATGATCAAGATCCTTGATCTTCTCTTCCACCTCATCTCTTCTCTGTTCAACCTGATCAATCATTAACCTTGGTGGACATGCTTTGTCAATGAGTACCATTGTAGGAAAAGATAATTCATCCATGAGATTGTCTGCAGCATACTAGCTTCAGCTACAAATAACTTGTGCCTTGTTTATAGCTTCAACGACCGTTTCATCTAAATACTCCTAGTGATCCAGATGGAGATCAGTGGCCACCCACCTATTCCACTGGCTCAAAACAATTGTCCATTGTGGCAGTTTCCTAGTTATTTTTCTACAGTTTTTCGGGTCCTAAAATTCCAGGGTTCTTTTGAGGCCCTAAACGACATTTTTTGGAGATTCGGGGCCAAATGGTTCCCATCAGCATGCATTTGGTTCACCAAAATTTGTAAATATTAGACAGACATTTCCAACGAGCTATCGAACGTCCAAATCGGAGATTGTATGCAAAAGTTATGACCCCGGGAAGTTGACTGTTCAACTTACCACCTTGGGGCCACAAACTTTATGACGGTTCATCTTCTAGGGTTACGTTTTGGAATTTTGGGGTTATCACCTCATTCTTATTATAAATAGGACCCTTTGGCCTCATTTTGTATTCAGCTTGGCACGGATGAGCGTAGCAGCCACATCTCTTCCCAGAGATAGCTACCACCATTCTAGCAATTGTATTACAGTCTATTCTATTTCCACCATTTAATAGAATATGTGTTTACTGTATCTTTGTTATCTTTACAAAATGTCTGTTATTAATATTCTGTATATGTTCTTTCATTTCGTTCATGCATAAATCCAGATCAGTGGTATCAGAGCAATCTGCTCTTTGATTGTTTCTTGGCACATGTCCCCGACGAGGTCCGAGTATAGAGAGTTTGGTATCAAACTAGTTTCACTTGATCATTCTCGCTGTCCCAAATGACCTCCCATGGTGGAAGAAAAGAGAGATGACAGAGCAGGAGATCCTATAAATTCCTTGCTCGAGGAAGCCCTCAAGTCACAGAGGAACGAGATGATGGATAGTTTCACCCAAATCCTTCTATTAATGTTAGCGGCGGCAAGTGCATCTTCAACGAGCAGCCAGTTTGGGGATGCAACTCCCTTCAAGGTACAAGTTAAATTTGATATTCCTTTATTTGAAGGAAAAATCGATGCAGATGCCCTAGATAATTGGTTGAATGTTCTAGAAGGGTATTTATCTGTCCACAATTTTTTCGACAGAGAAAAGATCACCTTTGTGCTCCTTAAGGAAGTCCCCCATGTCCAAAATTGGTGGGGTGCTTATTGTGAGCAAAACTCATCAGACGAGTCTGGAATGTTTGAAACAAATCCCACTTGGGCCTCTTTCATAGATGTCATTAGGGAACAGTATTACCCTATGGGAAACTATGTGACCAGTACACAAAATGGACCATTCTGCGTCAAGAAAGGGACCAGACGGTGTCGGAGTACACCAACAACTTTCATACCCTACATACAAAGCTGAGTATCAAGGACTCCGAGCGGCACTTGATTCTGAAATATCGTAGTGGTCTACATCGGTACATCTGAAGTGAGATGGACTTCCTCGACATCTCTTCACTTGGATCCGCCTATCGGTATGCTGTCAAAATCAAGGAGAAATTTCAACAAAAGAAAAAGCGAGACTCTAGACCTGTACACCCACCGTAGAACCAAGGAAAGGGAAACCCTATCCCGCAAAATACAAAACAAGGAAAGAACAACCAGTCCCCGCCGCAAGCAAAGAAGGGAGATGGAAAGACAAAGAAGGACACCGATAAGTGATGAAAATTTCATAAAATCCCTTGGCGCAACATTGATGAATGTCGCTCAAAGTAGTCATTAGTGGTTGATATCAAATATTTAGAATCAGATCATGATTCTGATTCTGAACCCAATGCCATAGCCACATACAATGGGAGGCAGATCATTGATGCAGACCCCACTGCCACTGTTTCTACCACACAGATTCAACTAGAGGATCTTGAAGATTCAGAGGTAGAGGAGTGCCTATTCCATTCGTAGATGTGGGTGAAGGGAATGCCTCTACATTTTGTTGTTGACAATGGAATCCAAAAGAACCTGATCTCAACAGAAGTCGTCAAGAGATTGGAGCTTCTGACAACACCACACCCACAACCTTAGAGCATCGGTTGGCTAAGACAAGGACGAGGTATCCACATTACTCAACAATGCCTCCTACCATATGGCATCAAGCCTTTCAAAGACGAGGTACTGTGTGATGTAGCCCACTTGAAGTCTGTGATGTTCTTTTAGGACAACCATATATGTGGAAGCGTCATGTTGTATATGAGTCACGGCCTCCCAGTGTCATTGTTAATTTGGGAGGAAAACTCTATCGCATACCAGAGACCGTTGCACCTAACAAAGTCTCACAAGTTAGGAAGATAAGCTCCCACATCAGAAAATTATTCCTCTTCACAATTGCGTTTGAAGGAGAACATAAGATCACGGAGACTTCCACACCCTCTGCATAGGGTGTCTCTGCTCATCATACAAAAGAAGAAGACAGAGCCATTGTTTCCTCATCTATTCGAGTACCTCTACGATGCAAGGCCACACATTCAAGGCGCTCATCCAGAAAAAAATAATCCATACAACAACTACAGCCTTCTCGGGATGTCAAAGAAAGGAAGCCTCTTCACTTCAGCAAATGTCTCACCAGGAGATCAACTCAACACACAGTTCGGGATATGATACAGGATTCGACGCAATGGAGACCATTGCTTCCTAAGGAGGGAGGATTGATCCAAATGGATATCGGTGGCCACCCACCTATTCCACTGGCTCAAAACAATTGTCCATTGTCGCAGTTTCCTAGTTATTTTTCTACAGTTTTTCGGGTCCTAAACTTTCGGGGCCGTTTTGAGGGGATCTACCAACAATCTAGAAGGATCAAAGGGGATCTACCAACAATCTAGAAGGATCAAATCTCTAGAGGATGAGGTACATCTTAAAAGGGGATCTACCNTTAATTTTAAATCAGAATAGATCCATCGAACTCCAGTTTTACAAAGCCTCAAGCGATATCAAATTTGCTAACTTTTCACCACTAAAATATAGCATAATGATCCATGCATTATTATTTTTTATTGATATGGAACAAAATAACAATTTCCCATACAATGATTCATGCATTTTTCTTTTAATTTTTTTTTAATTTAGAGACAGATAAACGCTTCCAGGCCAATGCTGTAAAATAAGCCTTCTCAACGCATTAGAAAATTTAATATAATTTGTTAATTATATAGAAAATAAGCCTTCTCAACGCATTAGAAAATTTAATATAATTTGTTATTTTTTATTGGTATGGAACAAAATAACAATTCCCCATACAATGATTCATACATTTTTCTTTTAATTTTTTTTAATTTAGAGACAGATAAACACTTCCCGGCCAATGCTGTAAAATAAGCCTTCTCAACCCATTCGAAAATTTAATATAATTTGTTAATTAAAACCACATCACATCAACATTTTTTATTTAATAAAATATAGTTAAATAATATATTTTAAAGTCAAATATTTTAATAATAAATTGTTTAGCATTATAAAAATTTAATAATCCCAAAAACAACTTAAACAATCAGAATTTACCTATTTTGCAATGTACCTATTAGGGTAATGTTGCAATCATTTCATAGAGTGCGTTCCTCGATAAATAGCTTCTCTGTGCTCTTCCATTCATGAATATATGCAATGAATATACGTTATTCTGGTTTGTACAGAAACAGGAAAGTATGATCCTTGTGAGAAAGTGGCGAGGCAGTGCTATTAGCTATGCCCACAAGTATTTGGTGAAGCAGCTTCGAGTCCGAAATGTTCTCCTACCATTTGAGGTCGAAAGGAAAGATATGGTAATTAAGCATTAATCTTTTCATCTTAATCTTTCCAAGATATGGATGGAAATCCAATTACTTGGAAATCCAAATCCAAGTAATGGATTTGGATTTCCAAGTAATTGGATTTCCATCCATATCTTGGAAAGATTAAGATGAAAAGATTAATGCTTAATTACCATTAAGATGGCCAGATAAGGATGGAAATCCAAATCCAATTACTTGGAAATCCAAGATGCTGTACTTAAGTACTCAAGCTCAAGTACTCGAGTACTTGAGTACTCGCGGAATAAGTCTTGAGTACTTGCAGGCTGGAAATCCAAGATTTTAGTGAGTACACAGAGCAGATTCAATGTAGAAGAAATTGGCAAATTGAACGGTGCGGTCTATACACAGTCGAGTTTCATGGTTCATGGGTAGTGTAGTGGTCGATCCAGTGAATTGAAACGTTGGTCTCCCCAAGAGGACCCTATTCATGGTTAGTGTAGTGGTGGATCCAGCTGAGAAGAAATAAGTGAATTGGACTTTGCGTTTTGCAAATTCTCGGGTTTTTCAAATAAGAAAAATTTCCAATAAGAAAAATACTTCTTTGGTAAATAAGAAAAATACTTATTTCAAATTTGCTTGGAAATCGCAGATTTATTAAGCAAATTGCTGAAGATGGAAAACCAAGTCGAATACTGGCTATGACTCTGGCTATGCTCAACTCAGTGCGATGCGATGGTTCAGTGCGATGCTCAGAAGAAATCAGTGAGTTGGACTTCGCAAATCAGTGAGTTGGACATCGGAAGTCAGTGCGATGGTTCCTCTGGTTGGTCTCCCCAAGAGGACACTATTCCTTGATCTAAACGATTCAGTATTTTGGTGTACACAGTTAGAGAGATTCAGTTTTAAGTTATAACTAAATATTGTAATTTTCAATGAGTTAATCAAATAAGAGTTCAGAGTGTGAGTTAATCAAATAAGAGTTAAGAGTTCAGATTTTTCAGTGTGTGACGTGTTTGTAGGATGTAGAATTCAGAATTTATAAAGGATGTAGAATTCAGAATTTATAAAGTATGTCGGTTCACTTTGGTCGAACTCTATAGAGTATGTTTCTTAGTCTAAAAGACTTAAGAAATTACAAATGATTTTCACCTTTGAGTAAGATGAAGTAAAAATGGACACATTAACAATTCCAAAGAACTTATAAAAACATATAACCAAATATGTAGGAAGACTTGAATCTGCTGTAAAACAAAATTATGAGCAGATGGGAATTTTTAAAACAAAATTTACAAAATGTTTCAGAGCTTGGACATGCTCTGTTTATGACAGAATTCACTCTGCAGAACTTGTCATTCCAAGATAACTGTGTAGATACTGGAAAGTATCATTTGCCAATGGTTTCGTAAAGATGTCTGAAAGTTGATCTTCAGACCTGCAAAATTCCATACAAATTTATTTGTTGTTCACCAACTCTCTTATGAAATGAAACCTTGTGTCAATGTGCTTAGTTCTCTTGTGAAACACATGATTCTTTGATAATGCTATGGCTGAATTGTTGTCGCAGAAGATGGTTGTTGGTTCTTGATGGTTCTGTGATAAGTCTTTCAACACTCTCCTCATCCAGATAGCTTGACATGCAACACTTGTCGCTGCAACATACTTTGCTTCAGCTGAAGACAGAGTTACTATGGGTTGTTTCTTTGAAGCCCATGAAACAACACCTATACCAAAATGAAATGTGTACCCAGATGTGCTTTTCCTGTCATCTATGCTGCCTCCATTGTCACTGTCAGTATAGACAATGAGTTTAAAATTTTTTGAGGTTGAATACATAATGCCAAGGTCTTTTGTGCCACTTACATACCTCAGAATTCTTTTACCTACTTGCCAATGAGAGTCTTTTGGTGACTCCATGAACCTTGAGATCATACTTACTCCATACATAATGTCTGGTCTTGTTGCTGTCAAATACAGAAGGCTGCCAACAAGCATTTTGAATAGCATAGGATCGACAGTGGATCCTTCATCATCCTTGCTCAATTTTATATCTATTATTACTGGTGTTGGGGCTGTCTTGCAATTAGACATGTTAAATATTTTTAAAACTTCACCTACATACTTTGTCTATGATATAAAAATACCACTTTCAGACTGCTGAACTTCAATGCCCAGAAAAAACTTCATAAGCCCCACATCAGTCATTTCAAATTCACTTTCCATGACTGCTTTAAAACATGTTATTCCAAAATCACTAGTAAATATTAAATCATCTACATACAAGGAGACAATTAACATTTTACCTTGCTCATCCACTTTGGTGTACAATGTCGATTCACTTTCACTTTTGTGAAATCCATTTTCAGTGAGATAGGAAATCCCACAATTATTGAGTAAATTGCTGAAATTGTAGCCCAGATATATTCAGCAAATTGTTTAGAGTTTAAATTCAATTTGTCTTTTAATAACATTTATATGAATAAGTATTTTAAATTTTTTTTTTTACTCCATCTCTGTTAAGCAAATGGAGTTGTCTATTTTTTGGGGGGACTATTTCACCTCAAAGACTCTCGAACCACAAAATTGTCTCACTACACAACGAAATTATCTCTATGCAGATGAAAATCAGTTATGGAAGCCTGCTATGCTTGCATGCTGTGCCTGCTATGCAACATTTAAATGCTCGACAGACGCATACATTTTGATGCCCACCAGTATTCTACGGGAGTTTTGGGCGTACATCCTTCTTCTGCGTCGGAATGGATGGATGGGGAGTTCGCAGGGTCGCTCTTATTCAGCTTCGTGTACTTCTCAGTAGGCTAAGCGTTGAACCACCATGTTGGGAGATGGATTATTCGACTGAAGAAGAATTATAGAGCAGCTTCTGGCTCTATCAGTGGCTTGTGTTTTCTGAACATATTCATTGCCACCTTCTCTTCATTAAAATATTTGTCATACTTTTACTTTTACTATTAATGTTTTTCCTTGAAGTTGTATGAGAAGGTAAAGATTTTTTTTTAAACTATAAAAATTATGTGTAAAATAATAAAATTAAATTTTTTTCCTTAAAACTTTGATATAGATCAAAGCATTTATTTCCAGCAAATGATTTTAATGCAACTTGTGGCACAAGTGATCTTCTTTGGATGGTGACACCGATGATCTAATGGAAAAGGATGATGTTACTTATGATACAAGTCATCTAGTGCAAGTGGATAATACAAATACAACACTTAATGATGGAATAACTTATCGACCATTTGCACCAATAGAATGACCAGGGCTCCATTTAGGCAGCAGCGGTGCTCTGCTGGGCCTCGGATTGGTGCAAATGGTCGGGTCGATAGGTTATTCTCTTAATGATTCCTTAACTAGTCATGAAAAAATCAATCATAAACAGTCAATTAATAAACACAAGTTTTATAACAAAAATGAAAGTGATAGAAGCAATAAGGATTGTGAATTTGAAATTTTAAAAGAAAACATCTATGACAAACATCAAGAAGCAAAAAATGATCTTCCTAAGATGATTGTAAGACTTGCAAATTATGGGTGACTCAAAAATGTTAATGGAATAGTGCAATAAAAAATGTCATATAATTTCTAATATAGCACTTATCCTAAAATGAATAAAGTCTTGAAGGCTAAAATTATGTTTTGTCACATCCCTTACACACACGTTCAAGGAATTTAATAAAAAATAGATTTGCATTCAAAGGAGGGTGTCTACGTCTCGTGAAAGATTTCTTTATCCGTTATGTAATATGAATATAGTTGGGTATGGAAGAGTATGTCTTTTGGACTTAGTGATATATTCATAAAGTAAGTTCACTAAGATTTTTGATAAATGTATAATTACTTCGAAAAGTGTATTATATTATATAACTACATTGTAGAAGCCTAGGACATGTCTAGTCTATTAAAA
This sequence comes from Pseudotsuga menziesii, assembly GCA_001517045.1. NCBI lineage: Eukaryota > Viridiplantae > Streptophyta > Pinopsida > Pinales > Pinaceae > Pseudotsuga > Pseudotsuga menziesii. The sequence continues at coordinate 39,440 of LPNX010515903.1, read as the reverse complement.
AAGATAGGAAACTCATTGGTGTAAATTTTAATTTCACAAATATCATTGTTAAAATGTCCATAGAAAACACATTGGTGTATATTTTAATTTCACAAATATCATTGTTAAAATGTCCATAGAAAACTCATTGGTGTATATTTTGATTCCACATTCACGACGTCTTGTTTCTATTTAGTTAAAAATGACTTCAATTACATTTTTTATTTTCCATGTATCAACACTACTTCTAACCTATCTTGGAATAAAGTATTGAAAATTATTCTATCTAAGGCTTTATCCACAACTCTCATGTTTTATATTAAAAAAATTATGCCTTAAATCTAAAATCCAACCTTTATATTAAGAAATTGTTCAATTTGTACTTTGTGTAGAAGAGATATGATAGCATGTAGAAATAGAAACTCTAATATTATGAATGAAATAGAGGCTCAAATGTAGATCTAGCTACAAAGATAATTCTCACAACCATGCATAAGGAAAATCTAGAGAGAAGTATAATGAGACTCAATACAATAGAAGTGGAGAATGATCCAATATATTTCCATGTATTATTGATCAAATGAATTGATGATTATTACAATAGTAATGCATCCTTATAAAGGAAAATTGGGTTTCTAGAAGACAACTCATGCTAGCTCATAAAGAAGACTTACTAAAATATGATAAACCCCAATGGGTGACTAAAGCATTTTCCAAATCTGTCAAGGACCTCACAAATTGGCGGAAACATGAGTGATTTGTCATTAGCGGTGGAAAAACATGCTAATCATGGAATATGGAGAGAAAATCATGGAGGATGGGTTGGAAACAAAAGATACTAATTTTCCTAGTTGACTAGATTTAACTTATCCACTAAAAAGAAAGAATAAAGTAGTATAAAGATAGAATCTGGAGGAAGGAGCAGTTACTAATCTGGGCATTCAATAAAGTAGGAAGGATCTATCCAGAATCATGATAAAGGTGCTCCTAGGGTATATATGGAAAGTGTTGACAAAGTGGTGCAAGTGGTTTCCAACTATCTAGGCTAGTGGATAGGAAATTAACTAGAAATGATTAATTTTTGTTATCCTGAGTATGAAGTGGGTTTATAATATTCAAACACCCCCCTTTAAGTGTGACTTTATGATGGTGTTATCTGAAATAATCAGAAATATAGATGCATATAGGTCCCATCAACAAGGCTATGGTCACCCTTTACAATTATTTTTGTCCGGATAAGAGAGGAAAGAGGGAAAACCACATGGGGAAAATCCTCCCTCAATAAAGGACAATGGCACAAAATTGAACAACATGTATTCAACATTTCTTTTTATTCACTTGAATGAGCTGGTTGAACTACTTCTAATAGAATAATTTAATGAAGAAGTTGTGAACTCTATGATCATGCACTAGAGTGTAGTATCTGCAAGAGGGAAGAGGAGAGGCTCTTCGTAGCTCTTCATCCGATGAAGGAGGAGAATTATTTGCATTCTTCTTGACTCTATCATACTATGATATACAAACACAATATGAAAAGGAAAAGAGATATGTGCATACTCCTTCCCAAATAGTAAAGAATTCAACACAATCAGTTTCTTGTATAGATGCAAACTAATGAAATGGGCCATGTATCTTCTTTTCAAACTGTCGTAGCACCTTTCCAATTTTGAAATGAGGATGAAATGACTCTAAAATATTATCATGTGGAGAAGCAAAGACCAAAGGTTTAGTGTCTCGATGAGGATATAGGGCCATAGTAGGAAAAGGATGAGCAACTAGGGAAGACTAATAGATGTAAAAATATGAATGATTGATGGATGTCACGTACCCCAATTTCAATAACATTTTATGTTTAAGAAAACATTATATTTTATCTTTATTGTAAAGTTCATGACTATTGACCAAGTGGGGTCAAGGATGACTGTAATTAATTATGTTGAATATTTTATTAATTAATAAATCAAAGATGAGACAAATAGCCAAAGGAGGTTGTTGAATGAGTGTCCACTGACCCACTAGGAGCAGTAGATTGAGGTGAGAGAAAACTGACACATGGCAGCATCCTCAATCACTTCTAACTATTGCAGGGAGCAACTTCCCTAATTTTGTGGTCATGTTTCCGAGTAAGTGGAACAGAGCAGGTGGCTCATTAATTCAAAAACTAACCAAAAATACCTAGGCATGCATATATCTATCCAAAGAATTCAGTAGGAGGATATTCATTCTTTACCTTTTCAAATTTCTGAAGTTGAGGAAGGAGCACAAGAGATCCGATGAGGGGTAAGTTAGAAGTGGATTGAGTGATTAAGACTACAATAAGAACTAGTGCATCCACATAGTTGAGTTCTATAGCGCTAAGGACAGAAGTACTACTGTTAAGTACTACTATTGAGTTGCAGGGGTATTTAATCCCATTTCTTCACATAGTGCATTCATCCCGGTGGATCAGTGGATAGGATCAGGGGTCTTAAGACAAGAAATTGAGCTATCTTCAGAAAAGGTTGGGTGGAATAGGATCCTTGGGTTGTTTGTCTCTTCTACAAATTACCAGGTTCCATTGTGTTATCTTATTTATTTCTGTCCAAGCAAATTACTGGAATGAAAACAGTCATGTTTAGTTTTTCTATTATTACTTGAATACTTTGAATCTACTAGTAGAATGCTTAAGTCTGCAATTTATTCAGGAAATTTTACTTATATATGATTATCAAAATAAATGAGTCTAGAATTAGTAATAATTAAATAATGAGTAAAATTCCTTTCTGCATATTTCCACTCATCGTACGATGGCATACTCTAGTATAGAATGATTGTTTAGTTGCAGATAGGAATGATTACACATGGATAAAATGATCTAAACTGTTATCGAATTGTAGAGTTTCCATTGAAATGAATCAACAATCTTTTCTTCTGATAAGTTACCAGCAATATCTTCAAGTAATTGGAAGCTTTTTACTGTTATTTTCTAGCTAATTATCATAATAATCTTTAACCTTTTATAAAACAACCTCGAAGAACATTTACATAGAGTCCATTATAGTAAGATTTTGTCACACAGTCATTAAACTGTGTGTAGTATAATACTTTAACAATTACTGTAATACAATCTATTTATCACTTTTAGTAAAAAAAAACCATTCATTATTTTAATACTTTAAAAACTAAATTATAAACATGTTACTCTAGTCATATTATAGTAAATAATGCACAATTAAATGTTTTACCAGCTATCCTAACTTCAGTATTTAACTTGTGTACTCTAACCTCAAACTGTTTCTTTTTAAACATCTAGTACCGTAAGTTCATAATGTTCACTCAATAGGCTGAAAAAGGTTAAAATTATAACACCTAATGTATTATAGTACATAAATTAAGTACTTAGTAAAACAAACAGTAAAAAATCAGTATAACACTAATACAATTATTAATATTTGTAAGCAGTTTTTCTAAACCCTACTCATTAATACAATCCTTCATAACCATTTACAGAACCTATTTATGAAGGAAAGAATATTAACGCAGCTAGCGAATAATTAAAAATAGACAACGGTATACTTCAAATAAGGAACAAATCTTATCTCTTAAACATATATCCAACAGCTAAGTAAGTTGAAGGATAGATTCCAGCTCTTCCAATTAAAAGGAAGAATTTTATAATTTAACTATTGTTTATACCAAAAATCAAAGATATGAAGATAACATAAATATCAAAATTGTTTATTTAAAAAATGAAACCCTAGGTTAATCCTTTACGGTACCGTTTGTACAAATAGAATTTCAACAATTAATTTTTCCAATGGCTTAAACTAGTTCACATCCATAGAAGAATTACAACCAATTATTGTCATAACAAAAAACTAATTACCAAGCTTAATGCACAGTGCAAACGAAAATACAAAAGGAAAATAAATGCTAACAGATATTTACGCTATGGCCCGTAAGCTCTTCCTTTTAAAAACAAAAGAACTATAAACAGAGTCTTTAATTTATCAAGAAATTAACCAAAACAGTCGCCACATTGTTTAACTCATTTTACCAACAACCTTAACAATTCATAGCCTCAAAAGAGTTACAGTGGCTGAGAAAGAGGCCGAGAAATCTTCCACTTAACTTAATCACAGTATGAATGACAATTTCAAACCTCGAAACAATATTATTCTTACCCTAAATCATTAATTACAAGAGTCGTAGCTCATTTGTGAAACCCTAAGGGTTATCACAAAGGACAACCTTATGACCTCCACCACTATTCCAAAACAACAACTGCTACAAGTAGAACACCGCAGACACAATCATGATGAAGGGTACCACAGTTTGGGACCGAGGCTTACCCAATCCTTCTCGCTCGCACCCTTCAGCTCAGGAATTTGTATTCAACAATCGACTGTGCAATTCTAAGCTTTTTCACCTACCATCAAACAACAATCACTTAGAACTGTTTATTAAATAACTTAGTATAAATAAAAGAAAGAAGGAACGCATGGAGATTCTCTTCAAATTACTAGTCTTTAACGTTGAGCTCGAAGAAATGGTTATGACGAAGAACCAGAGTTCAAGCTTGCTAACACCACAAGCAAACAAGAGTGACAATTGTTTAACATTGAGCTCGAAGAAACGGATATGGCGAAGAACCAGAGTTCAAGCCTATTAACGCTATGGGTAAAAAAAGAGTGACATTTGTTGCAGAGACCCGAGGAGGCCAAGCGCTTTTCGGCCTACTCTTCCATTCCAAAAACAAAAAACTAATGAATCCAAGTAGATTTTAGGGAAAACATTGAATGCAGTTGCATAGGGTTTATCACCCAAAACCCTCCACCTTGCGAGCATCCACCACATGGATTACACTAACTTTGAAATCTTTTATTTGCTTGATATAGTTTAACCTGCATGTTCATCAATGATGTATGTAAAAATAACACTATTACCTTGTTAAAAATAAACAACTCATGGTTATGCATGTTGGATTTTTAGCTAGGTTGTAGTTGTTATTTATGCATCGAATACATGCCTAGGTTTTCTATTTTTGTAGATAGTTTCTAGTGACAAAATAAGAATGTTAATTCTTATGCTTAGGTAAGTTCTAGGATTAACATGGTTTAAGTTCATAGTTTTAAAAACATTGAGAATTTAATTAAGCTCCTAGTACTACAAACAACTAAAATCATGTTTTGATAATTATACCATCAATCATATAATTTATTGTTTAAAACAAATAATCACCCTATCAACTCCATTTTTCTACCTAGGTAGAGTAGTCCTTGCTATAGGCCTACGAATTCTTACGCTTCGACAATCTAGACAATTAATAGAGTCACCGTGGTAGTTGAAGTTTAAGTCTAAAGAATAAAATTCAAGGATCTTTCCTGACTTACTCGTTTATTCTTCCGAGTCTTAAATTCTTACATCGTAAACCTGGAAGTAAGTTTTTACCTGTGAATCCTGTATAAGCATCGGATCTGCATTAGCTTTAAGAAAATATAAGTAATCCTCGGGCTAACCTCAGGCCCCCTTTAGTAAGAAAAGAAAATAACCATCAGAATCATACACATTCTTACAAATAAACCAGTGATCTGAATTCAATAAATTATTTTAACCCATTAATGTTTGACCAACATTTTATTGTTCAAGACTGAAAATCATTATAGATTGAATATGGTTGGTGGCATGTGACTTACAAGTTATTAAGTAAAATTCTGTAGGCTCTTATTTATAGTTAACCTAAGAGTATTGACTAAACTAGCATTCTAGCTATGATTTAGCATTTAATATCACATAGAAAAATTTTAAGTTTTTATGAATTTTTGGGGATGTTACAAATTGAGATATAAAACATAGGTGTTTAGATCAAATACAAATATGTGTAGCATAATTCCAAAGATGACTAATGTCATGGATAACCAACCAATGAAAAATAGACAAGGCTTGAAACCATTAAATATAAGTAACACTGCATAGGAAACCAATAAGGAATCAACTAGTGAACTTGGGGTTTGTATAGTACTAGGAGTATTCATAGGTATACTCAATGGTATGGATGATGTCATAACATGCATATAATCCTGTAAACATGATTCTAAATAAGAATTATAATCATTTGAATGGAGTGAGGAGGAGGTGCTTAAATACAAGTCGGGATCTAGTGAGAAAACACAATCATTGGGAGATGAATCTAGTGGACTCGTAGGTGGATTATTCAAGAAAGACACTAATATTTATGATTCCGATATATCAGAAAATAAATCTATATTAGAGATATGAGGAAATTATTTAACTATGGCACTCAAGGCATAGTTCATATTAACTTGGGACTACGCATCGTGACAGTGTTCTAAGGATTCAGCAGGCTTCTCTAGTTCATCTAGAACTTCAATGTTATTATTCTCAAGTAGTTAAGACATGATGTCCATATTCTTCTTGAACCTTTTCTTTTCGGGATGAAAACCCTTGCTACAATAAGAACACTTCGATGTGCTCCCTTTCTTCTTGACTTTCTTCATTGAATTTGAACCTTCATTGGTAGGCTTTGATCTTTGATCTTCATTATATGACTTTGGCTTCTTCTCATTCACTATTTTATTCTCTTTTGACTTTGCATTCTTACTTCCTTGAAATATAATAGCATGATCCTTTCCCTTGGAGATTCTAAGAGCTCCCATTTGGATCAATTTATCTTGCTCCTTTGTCACTAAATCAAAAAATGTACTCAAAGAATGCATTTTCCAATTCAAAATAGAAAGCCTAGTAGTATGAAATGTTGACACAAAAGTGAGTATTCAGGACCCAATTTTGATAGGATAGAAAGGATCAATTGATCTTCCTTATTATCATTCCCACATTGCTTGAGAAATAGAACACAGGACTTCAATTTGGTAAAGAAATCCTCAATAGATTTGAAACTACTTGGACTCAATGAGAATAATTCATTCGCCAACTAATTCCCTCTTATGTCATCTTGTACTCCAATGAGAGACTCAAGTTTGGTCCATACTTGGTTTGGAGTGGTCCAACCATCTCAATGAAAGAGTAGATTAGGAGAAATTGAGAAACAAAGCAATCCATAGGCTTCATCCAACCTACTATGCCACCTATATTTCTCAACAATAACATTAGGCTCATTCTCTAAAGCCAAAGAAACTCTGTATAGTCCCTTACTATGCAATAGAATTCCAAAGTTGGCCTTACATTCATGAGAGTTGAAGGGCATCAGGATCTTAGCTGAAGAGGAATCCATGCTCATAAGTTGATGCGCTCAAGAAAATACTCTCTGCAACTTGCACAAATATAAACTAGGAGAAATTATTGTAAGCTCAATTCAAGCTCTTCTTCATAGAGGGATAGGATATTAAATGCGCTCTGATGTAGAGAACTGATATCTCCTCAACTCTGTAGTACTTGACAACCTAAAAGTATGATATTATGTAGAGATTGAAGCTCTTGATATCATGTTGAGCTTTGATAGATTGAGGAACGTTACACTCTGATAGATTGAGAAACCTTGTGCTTTGATATCATGTAGATCTTGATAGGTTGAGCACCCTTGCGCTCTAATACCATGTAGAAGAGCTGATAGCCTGAGCTCCCTAGGCTTTGATACCATGTAGAAGAGTTTTGATAGCATGTAGAAATAGAAACTATGATATTATGAATGAAATAGAGGCTTTATGCTAAGAGAAAATGCATGATGTAGATCTAGATACAAAGATAACTGTCACAAGCATGCACAAGGAAAATAGAGAGAAGAATTATGAGACTTAATACAATAGAAGTGGAGAATGATCCAATATATTTCCATGTATTATTGATCAAATGAATTGATGATTATTACAATAGTAATACATCCTTATAAAGGAAAATTGAGTTTCTTGAAGAAAACACATGCTAGCTCATAAATCAGACTTACTAAAATGTGATAAACCCTCATAGGTGACTGAATCACTTTCCAAATCAGTCAAGGACCTCACGAATTGGCTGAAGCATGAGTGAGTTGTCATGAGTGATGGAAAAAAATGTTAATCATGGGATCTTGAGAGAAAATCATGGAGAATGGGTTGGAACAAAATATAGTAGTTTCCTACTTGACTAGATTTACCAAGTATCCATTGGAAAAAAGGAATAAAGCACTATAAAGATAGAATCTACAGAAAGGTATTTCACAGATGATACCTTATCATGTTATAAAATATATTAAACAATTATTAAGAAATTTGAACTTGAAATATTTGTTATTGATAAACTTAAAAAAAGAATAATTGAACTCGAAAGTGTATATACAAAAATGAAGTTGTCCATACTCAATTATTGATATTAGTAATTAAATGATTATTACATGTAGTTTTCATAATGTAAATCTAATAATATTCAATGACCTTTAATTAATTTATAAATTAAATGTTATGACATATGTATTTCGTATGTCATAAATTAAATACTATGAAGATAATTCCAAACTATCATAGGTTGGACTTCAAAAACCCCTCAATACTTAAATATATATTTCATTTTCAAATTGTCATATCATATATTTAAAAATAAATATATGATTTTGTATTTGTTTTCATATAAATTTTATTGAAAAACAATATAAATACAAGAATCTTGTGTTAAATTTTTTGATTGCCAAGAAGGCACATTTCTATAGCCGAGGTGGGGGGAGTGTATGTCTATACCATAAAAAAATAAAAATAAAAACTAAGAATGCACGCATTCGTGTGCTATATCATATTCGTGAGAGCGATGTGTGTAGTAGTTTAGTGATGAAAGTTTGTAGATTTGATCCATCTCTATGCTTTGTAGAACCGGAGTTTGATGGGTCTATACTACACTTCTTGTATTTTTTGTTCATATCCAACATAGAATAAGAGGCCTTATTCCTATGTTGTTAGATTTTTTGCATATCCAAAACCATAGTGGATTCTTTTAGAAGCCGATAATGTGAATATTTTGTCTTCTTCATAATTTTCTATTATATTCTCTTCAAAGACTTAAACAAACTAAGTTGATTATTTAGGTATATTTTTTAAATACACATACATATATTATATCTATAAAACTCAATAATAACCTATGGTTCTAGTGTTATTTTTACTCGGTTTCTTGTTGTCCTCTCTAAGTAGCAAACCCCCTTTTGAGATGTTGGTTAAAGATCTATTTGTCCCTTGAGATACATGGATTGAAGCTAAATGCATTTAAATTTGCATTCATTGACAATTCAATTATATTTAATGCGTAAAGGCTATCAAGTCTTCCAATTTTCTCATTTGCAAATTTCTATATTTAGCTACTGTAAAGCTTCAGGAAGGGACATTGCCACCTCGTGGCTCTCATTGGTAAAACATTATAAAAAGGAACAAATAACTCTAATATTATAAAATAGAGTTATCCCGCATGCATCATGTAATAAAATCCATTATAAGCATTCTTTATATAAGGGTGGTGAAAAACTATTTATCCCACATGTGTTATGGGATGTAAATATTCCATACCTACAGAAATATAATATAGGTGAAGGAAACCCTTTTGGGTATGTTTTGAATTTTATTCATCATACACCACATGTTGTGTATTTCATTTGAACACATATGCTTGTGACATGAAGTGGAGATGGAGTGTGATGTGAAGTATATGTGGAGTGCATATCATGTGTAAAATTGGAGATTTCTAAAGAAGAAGAATATTTTCCCTTCCTATGGATGTTTCCCCATTTGGGGTTTTACCACATATATCAAGTGTATCTTGTATATTCTCTTGTTTCTTATTTCTTTCATATTCATTGTTGCTTATAAGGTATAAGGATAGACTAGTAGATTCTTTCTTTGCATGTTATATAATGTATTGTTGTGTGTTTACACATTCTCTTAATATTCTAACAACAAAGTCGAGTGGGTTTCTTGCTGAAGGGGAGACCTATTGTGACTCATAAAACCTTGAGTAAATGGGTCGATTTTGCCTCAAATTTTGGAGCGGGGATTCAAGTCAACATTTTTCCATTGGCTCGTGGTCTATTTTGGGTTGTATATTGAAGAGGTACTATGCATTTATGGTTATGTGGAGGTATTGTGCACGTAATACCAAAATGCACTTATATGAATCCCACAACCTTCACGAAAAGGACACGTCACCCACAAATTTGTTGATTTGGATCGATACAATTGGTTCTGTGTATGTGGGATAGGTTGTAGCTGAGGCGTCGATAGATCATTTCTACAATGTCCACCATGTCCAATGTTAGGAATGATAAAGCATTGTATGTCCAAAACCTTGCAAAGAGGCCCCAATTAAAGTGGCAGCGATGACCCTTAAGACAAGGGAGGCTGCATGTTGTAAGAGAGAACCGGGCCCTAGTTAAAGTGGAAGCGATGATAGTTGAGACAAGGGAGGCTGCGTGTAGTAAGAGATAACCAAACCTTGATATTGGAAGTTTGAAGTTTTAACCTACTGCACATCATAATTTTATTTGATGTATCGATATCATTGCAACTAAGAATATATTTTCATTTACTTTTGTGTTGTGCAAGTCATCTAAAAGGCCATCTATTTTTGTCCAACTTGGAACTCCAATCATATAGCTATTAGAAAATAAATGACAATCATCTTGATATGTTTGGAACTCTAATCAGATAGCTATTAGAAAATAAATGACAATCATCGTGATATGTTAGAAAATAAATGACAATCATCATGATATGTTTGGTTCTGATTTAGGAAATTATCAATCAGGACAATAATAACATATTAGTTTTGTACTTTGGACTACCTTATAGGAACTACACACCAGATTTAAAGCATTCTATACATCAATGTTTTGGTACAACAGCAAAGCTCATAGATACCACTTCCCATTATTCATTGTTGTTAGTTAATCTAAAAAGTAAGCTGGAGAAATTCTAGGACTTATCTTTACAAGCTCATGTTGACATGAAGAACATGGGTAACAGAGATGGAATCCATGCCATTCAATGCTTACCATAAATACTATGCAATTATTTTTAAAATTGAATTTGAGTCTTCTTGATCGATGGGCATATTCCATAGGCCTAGTGGGATTTTTTCTCTTGCTCGGTAGAATTAATATACTTGGCAGTATTTTTTATTGGCCTGGCATGAATTTCTCTTCACTGGCGGTGATTTTCACAATGCCTGGTAGACATTCTTCATACTACTTGGCAATCTTTTTTACTAACCTGGTGGGCATATCTCTTCTTTGGTAGGCATTTTTACACTGCCTAGTGGGAATCTTCATCCTAGCTGGAGCTTTTCATCCTAGCTAGCGGGAGCTTTTCATCCTAGCTGGCACGCATATTAAATGTGAGTCCCGACATGCTCTAATTCTTGAATTTCCTTTAAGTTTTGGGTATATAGGCTTTAAAAAAAATAATGCATTTTCTGCTTGATCTCCCTAGCCATACAACTAATTGATTTTTATTGAATTTGAGAAGATGACTGTAGAATCTAGATAACACATATAACCATTAACTTCTCAGCCACGACCTTTATGACAAATTCATTCACACTGCTAACACCGCTGAGAAATTTTCATAAAGTCGAGAACATTCAAACTTAGGAAACTTTGTTACAACAAATGAAAATAAAAATCAAACTTGCATTTAGTCTGGACTGTCTAGTTTATTAACAAATCTTGATCATTCCAAGAGACTATTAACTGATTAATAGCAACAACAACAAATCACTACAAATTCTATCCAAACAGCACTGTCCACTTTCTATATTTGTAAATTCAATTTTTATGCTCTATCGCAGACATTGTAGCATGGGACTCTTCTTGTTGTTACTAGCCATTAAATTATTATTACTAGTAGTTTTCATAATGTCAATCTAATAATATTCAATGCTCTTTAAGTACTTCATAAATTATTCAATGCATGTATGTATTTCATGTCATAAATTTAATAGTATGAAGATAATTCCAAAATTTTATAGGTTGGACTTCAAATAATTAATTATATATTTCATTTTCCAATTGTCATATCATATATTTAAAAATTAATATACAATTTATATTTGTTTTCATACCAGCATATAACCATTTTAAAGGGGATCTACCAACAACCTAGAGGGATCAAATCTATCATCTCTCCATGTACAAATCTCTTTTTAGAGTGGAAAAGTTGAGGAAGTGTGTAATGTAATGTTTATGGTTTTAGTTTATATAATTTGTGTAGACTTTAATATTTTATTACTTTTTATAAAGGACACATGTGAGCTCTAGGATGATCACTAAAGGAGTTACACATGTTCCCCTACTGGGTTGTAGAAATAATAAGCCTCTTATGACACAATAACGTTTATTGGAAAAACAATATCAATACAAAATCTTGTGTGTATGTATATAGCTCACCATTAAACTAAAACACACATCCCTCTCATCAGTATGATATAGGACAATGATACATGCATTTTATTTTTTATTCCTATCAAACAAACAAACAATTTCATACATTCTTTTTTATTTTTATTTTATTTTGAAACAGATGGACACTTCCCACCAATGTTGTAAAAAATTATGCCTTCTCAACACATTAAAAAATTAAATATATATTTTAAATTTGTCCATTAAAAATACATCACATCAACATTTTTTCGTTTAATAAAAAATAATTAAATAATTTTTTTTTTATATTTTAATATTAAATTGTTTAATAATCCCATTGACGACTTAAAACAGAATTTACCGATTTTAAGAGCGCTCCGCTTAGGGTAATGTTGCAATCATTTTATAGAGTGCATTCCTCAATAAATAGATTATATGTGCTCTTCCATTCATGAATATATGCAATGAATATACGTTATTCTTGTTTGTAAAGAAACAAGAAACTATGATCCTTGTGAGAAAGTGCCGAGGCAGTGCTATTAGCTATGCCTATATTGCAATGTACCTATTAGGGTAATGTTGCAATCATTTCATAGAGTGCGTTCCTCAATAAATAGCTTCTCTGTGCTCTTCCATTCATGAATATATGCAATGAATATACGTTATTCTTGTTTGTAAAGAAATATGAAACTATGATCCTCGTGAGAAAGTGTGGAGGCAGCTATGCCCACAAGGATTTGGTGAAGCAGCTTCGAAAGGAAAAATAATGGTAAGCATTCTTTCCATCTTATTTGAGATTTGAAATAAGTTCTATGGAATCGTTTATACGATATAGTCGCATCAGACTGGCAAACAATCGCGGAGGATTTATGCAATGGTGTTTTTATTAGCATACGTATATATCCATCTTAATTTGATCCTGATTTATAAAATAAATTAATGTGAAAACCCATATTTATTGAGAAAATTACCGTGAAAAGCAGAATGTTGTTTAACGATGTTGTGCAGAGGCCACTGCAATCATCTCTGCGCTATCAATCAAGTTTTTCAATCGCGCTTCAAGCTCTTCCTTATGTTGTTGCTTCCATATTTCACAATTTTCTGGAAGCCTAACTGCATAGGATGACAACCAGAAATTCAAAGTTGTTTCTGCTCAGAATGCGGGCTTGGAGTCGAAAAGCGAAAAGTTATAAAATAAAAGATATATTATAAAAGAAAGAAAAATACATTTTTTTTTTTTTAATAATGTAAAACAATAAAATCATCCTTGAGATGTAGAATATTTGGTGGAGGGGTATGGTTAATACACTTTCTAAGCGGAAAGGTCGTCGATTCAAATCCCACGGATACCAAAAATCCAACCATGTTAAGTTTTGGTTCGGTCTAAGTCGGGTGCGATACCCGGATGATTTTGACGAGTTAAATGCCCCTGGTTCGTGGTAACTTAGTTAATGGAAAACCTGCTAGTCAATAGGGTTCTTCCACTCGTTAACAAAAAAAATGTAAGACAATAAAATCAAAGGAATAAATAAAATATAAAAGAAAATATATTATAAAAAGAAAAAAGAAAAAAAGAAAAAAAAAATATATATATATATATATATATGTATGTATGTATAACTTAAATTTGAATTATATATATAGTCTTATAGATATAATGTATTAGGAACAATACAACCAATTTGAATTAAAAAACGTAGACACTCTTAAATTTCCAAAAGTTATGAAACCCCAAAATTATGGTTGGCTCACAAAACCAGGTAAACATTTATGAAGATTCACAACTCGTCGCGATAACGCTAAGGCATCAAATTGGAGATGTGGTTATTCTTTGAATTTTTGCGAGAACAACACATGCCGGTACATGCTTATGTTCGAAACAATAAGAGATAAAGAATACCTATGTTCCGACCACAATACAAATATAGATTAACTTCATTAGAACCTAGTAATACCAATGTTTCAACTTGAATTATACTTAATACATCAATTAAAGAATAATTTGTCCCATGTCTACTTATATATCCTTTGGTTTTTGCCCTTCCCTATATTATCTTAAATTCCATATGTGCCATTAGATATCCTTTAACTGATTATAACATGCAAATTCTAGATTTGTCTTACAATAGAAGACATCGATTTGGAAAATAAAGCAACTTTAATTTTTTGTTATTAGTTCACTATCACAACAATTCAAAGTGCATGAACCATAGAAACACTTAAACATGATTGTTTTGAACTGTAGGTATAATTAGTATGACCATATATAACTGTGAACATATATAATATGATATTCTTTCCTCTTCATTTTATAAATATCTAAAGGTCTAGAAAAACAAGTGTAAACCCTAACTTTCACATCGGCAAAAAATAAATCTTTTGCTGGGAAACTTTTACAACTCAACTTGAATGGCGTGAATCTTTACTAGCTTGGTAAAGATTTAATTCAATTAAACAAATAAATAAATAATGTAATGAGGGGTTAGAATTTGATCTTGTAAACCCCTTTATAGGGGTAATCATATATTATTTTGCAAGCTATTATTAAAAACATTGAATGTCGCATTCTGACTTTCATCACCCTCATTGTAATCACAATGAACATATGTTGACTTGGTACATTAATAATATGTTATGCAACATTCTCGTTAGGTTCCATTATGAATTTATGATGATATATTGTTATTACTTTAGTTTATAATATCTCATTAAATCCCTTGTTCTTATTATTTAAAACAATGCATTTACATTATCATGGTACTTTATCATGGAATTGCTTCTATTTTTTGTGATTAATTGATAATCACAACAATTCAATAACAATTCATGACATTAACCATGGAAACACTTAAAAATGATTGTTTTGAACTATAGGTATATTAACTCAATGATTTTTTTAACATTATTTAGTTTCTAAAGTAAATGTTTGTTATTTATTATATATTATATGGAATGGTGAATATTTATGTATTACATTAATTTTTCCCTTGTTTTGGAATAAATATAATTTTTTTGTGATTAGTTTACTATCAAACAATTTATGCCATTAACCATGGAAACACTTAAAAATGATTGTTTTGAACTATAGGTATATTAAGTCAATGATTTTTTTAACATTATATAGTTTATATAATAAATGTTTATTATTTATTATATATTATATGGAATGGTGAATGTTTATGTACTACATTATCTTTTCCCTTATTTTTGGAAGAGACATAATTTTTTTGTGATTGGTTTACTACCACAATAATTCAAAATGCATGAACCATGGAAACACTTAGAAATCATTGTTTTTTAACTTTATCATGGTACACATGACCTTAGAGAAATATTTATCAGTATACACAAAAGTATGGCATTTGCATTGATTTTTGTCTTAACAAACTTATTAAATGTATTGTTTATTGCGCCAAGAGGCGCTCTATAGCCCAGTATGGGGGAGATCTTGTAACATTGTAACGTTACGTAACGTTGTAATGTTACGTAACGTTACATAGATGTCGGCTATAAAAAACAAAACTTTTAATTATCTTCCAAAATAAATGTCGGCCACAAAAACAATTTAATATGGGTGAGATGTTGTCATGTTCCTACCTAACAAAATAATAAAAAATTTAATTATCTTCCATAAAAAAATGTTCGTGAGAAAAACAACACAATATAGGGGAGATGTTGTAATGTTTCTACTTAACAAAATAATAAAAAATAATAAAAATAAAAAATTGAGTTATCCGCAAAAAAAATGTTGGTCATGCACATGGTTTTAAAACCATGTGCAAGGCCTCTTAAAAACCCATGGTTTTATTGTACATGGTTTAGGAGGGTCTTACAAATGGTTTTAAAGCCATGTGCAAGGCCTCCTAAACAGCCCATGGTTTTGTTGTACATGGTTTAGGAGGTAGTTGCAAATGGTTTTAATACCATGTGCAAGGCCTCCTAAACAACCCATGATTTTAGGGCCTTGCACATGGTTTTAAAACTATGTATGGGGAGGACCTTGCACATGGTTTTAAAACTATGTATGGGGAGATGTTTTAATGTTTTTTCCTAACAAAATAAAAAATATTATATGCATCCATAAATAGTATTAAATATTAATAATAAAAATATTATTTGTGGACCTTAAATAAAAAAATGTGCCTTTTGGTCTGAATCACATTAAAGCTCATAGTTGAGTGCAATACTTAAGAAGACATCTGCACCTGCAAAGATTTGATCTCTCTCGGCGCTTGATAGAGCCTGGGATTTGGATCTATGCTGGTTATTTAAAACAATACATTTACATTATTAATGGAATGTGGTTCATTGTTTGTATTATATATTTATTTATTCAATTCAATCAAACAAATAAATAAATAATGCAATGAATATACATTTCTATTAGTTTATTCATGCTTGTTAAAATGTGCATTCAAATTTACATCTTTTTTTATTTTTTAAATGAATGCCTTTATATCTATTCAAACTATTTACATATAGTTTCAAACTTGATTGTTTTGGTATCTATATCAAATAAATATATATGTTATTTAGTCTCTTTCTTTCTCTCTCTATATATATGTGGTTTGTGTGTATTAAACTTTGAATTAATATTATAGTAAAGAGTTAAACTACGAAGCACTGTGTAAACTGATAAACATTATTGTTCATGCACATCAGATGTTAGAAATTGAAAGAAACGTGACACTACCACAACAAATCCAACCAAATTTGCCCAGCAGTATTGGGACTTAGATTTCCATATCTTCACAACTATTCAATTTAGTAATAAATAAAACCAGAACAAGACAAGAGTTAGAGAGAGCTTGGGAAGCCTTAGCTCAACAGGAATTTAACTTATTGACCAAATCAGAAATGTAAGACAACAAAATTATATATATATACTCACTTACGTATTTATATTAGGTAATGTTTTTGTAGGTGTTTTTGTTTTCAAAATACTATGTATAGATTTTGATTTAGGCATATATATTAGGCAAATCTTAAATTGATAAACTATGACATTTTTGTATTCATGCTTGGTAATTTTTCCATGTAAGATTAAGGCTACATGCTAATATATATATGGTTAAGGCTTGACAATTCAATTTGGTCAAATTTGCAGTTTATGAATAGGAATATTTTTTTTCATTTCTATCACAAGAACTAAATTCACAATCAGATCGTATTCATTAATTATAAATTTATGAATATGATTTGAGAGATATGTGTTGTGATGTCAGGAGTAAAGAGACATGTACTAAACCAATTGGTGAGTCCCCACTTGCACATCCAATTTTGGATGTTAGACTGATAAAGGACATCTCAATGACCTCAACAATTATAACCGTGAGCAAAAATGAAATTGATAGATCACATTTTATTTCACGTAGATGTGGCCTAATGCCAGTAAATGAATGAGATGTGCTAAACCACAAACAAAATTGGATGTAGGACTCAAATTTATAAAACACTCATTCCTTCTTCATTTTGAATTTATTTAATATAAGAAATTTGAAATTTGTGTGCATGTGATAAATGAATAATTGATGCCTCCCATTTAGCAATCGATTATTGGAAGTTAGACACATAGAATACATATCATTGACTTCGTCAATTGAAATTGTTGTTCATGTTCTCTTACAAATATATTATATTAATGACACATATTTTGTTTTCAGATTAATTAGTTTTATTGCATTATATTGTATTCTGTGACAACTATTTGGCTTTTATAGGCATATATTTTTGTCATTTTTTTGTGTTAATTGTAACTAAATCTATACATGGAATTCATATTCAAATTAGATTGTATCAGAAGAAATAAATTCATAATCGATACATATTCATAAATTATGAATTTATGAATATGATTTGAGAGAGCTATGTCGTGAAGTCAGGAGTCAAGAGACATGTGCTAAACCAATTGGTGATTCCCCTCTTGCACGTCCAATTTTGGATGTTAGACTAATAAAGGACATGTCAATGACCTCAACATTGCAATTGGTAGATCATTTTTTTCTTTCACATAGATGTTGTTTAATGTCAATAAATAAAGTTCAGTTGCATCTATAAAAAAGTATTAAAAAAATATTTACATTTTTTATGCTTTTGTTGATAATTATCCATTTTTTCATTGTTTTTCTATATTGATACAAGTGGATCCTGCCAACAGGAGTTTATTTCCAATGGAGATGTTGGAAATGATCCTTTTGTGGGTTCCTTTTTCGACATTGATCCAGTTAGCATCAATTTCTAAATATTGTCATGAATTATTATGGCAACCAGCATTTACAACTCCGTGGTTAAACGATCACATAACCGAAGTTATATTTTTAGTTGAAGTATGGAGACAATATCAAATCGAAATACTATATAAATTTATCATTGTATAGGACATAGGTATTTTCTGTGTGTTACCAGTCCAGAAAATAGATATTCAATTAAATGCACAGTTGGTTCAATTATTTTGCTATCGACGTTTTGTCCATTACGAGGTCATAGGAAGTATTACATTGTGAACCCAATTAGAAGATGTATTTCATATATAGGTGTGACTGAAATAGGATTCCATGGTTTCTTCACACTCATAAGAAACACCAGTGATCACAAACACTAATGGATAGTTGTTCATCATGAAGAGAATGAACATGGTGCAAAATTCTTTGTGTACAACAATGTGAATAGAGATTGCAGAGAAATTGATGGAGATGATTTCATCCCAAGACCTCCCAAAGATGCAGTTTTTTATAACGGAAAACTATATTGGATGCATATGAGAGTCATTTCAGATGAAGACGCTCTATATTCCTATACTATGTGCTCACTTGACATTGGATTGAACAAATGGGATGGTCATTCAATTCATATAGGACGCATCAAATGATCCATGTGTTTGATCATACATCAAAACCAATAGACATGTCTTGTAAACGATGGTAGGACAACTATATGGTTCATTAGTGAAATGGCATATTTGAGGCCTAATGCATGTCTAGCTCAAGAGGTGCATGGATTTTATATATTTGGAAGATATTTAAGATGGACCCTTTTATAAAATATGGCATCCCATATAAATACACATTGGCTAGGGTACCTTCCATTTTGAGCTGTGGGGAGTTTTATTCTGATGTGTACGTATGGTCAAATTCCATTCATATATTATGACCTCAACACTTGCACGTTTACTTATGTAAGACATGATGAAGGATCACTACTCCCAAGTCATCGATTGCCTATGCCAATAGATAACCAGTGCACCAATATTATAATGTCTAAATAATTTTTCCCTCTCACTCCAAGCATGGAAGGATTCACCAATTTACTCCCTCTGCCTACAAATTGGATTGAGTCGTTAGAGCGTTATGGCATGTAATATGCACAAAAATGTTTTCTTTTGCATATTATGTGAAATTTGGTGATCTTTTTATATTATCTACCTCCATGTAATCATTATCTATATGTAAATTCAATAGCACCAAAAAATATGCAAAAGGAATGTTTTGTTTTTTAGACTGTATGTAAATTATTCTAATCTTCTTTATATCTTGTAATTTTATCTTGTACTTCAATAGTACAAGTAATATGAAAAAATATGAATCGCTTATTGTAACAATTTGTAATTATACTTATGCCTACCAAAAAAATAAACAAACAAAGTGTATTTTATCACTTTTTAAAAATAAAAGAATATTTACATTCATCCCTGTGCTAACACATTCTTTTATGTTGTATTATAGAAATGGATTTGGTCCCTGCGATTTGGAAATCCTTACCAATAGACATACTTGAAATGATTTTTATTTGGTTTCCTTTATCAATGATTATCCATTTGAAAATGGTTTGCAAAGGCTGGAGTCGTGTGTTGTGTGATAACAATTTCATCTCACAATGGAAACATAATCAAATGAAAGAATATGGAGTTTTGGTTAATTTCAGCTCTTGTTCTAGACAACGATCCAATGATCGTTACATTTACCAATTAGGAAATTGGTCATCTCTATCTATGCCACTCCAAAACAACAACTACAAAATTGAGTCCACATGTGGTTCAATTGTTACAGTTTCGTCAGTAAGTATCTTATATCGAAAAAGAAACTACTACATCATCAAACCTTTCACAAAATTGTACATTTATAGGGTCTCTTGGTCGTGGTGATTTGGGTTTCTTTACATTGTTGAGAAATGTTCAACAACAAAAATACCATTGGGAAGCTTTGAAACATGTTTATGCATAATTTTAAACAAAATATTTTATTTCTAGCAGTCTTCACATGTAGTGGAGACAAACATGTCCTCTAGATGGTGCAGTTCTCCAGCCCAAAAATCCCATATTGCATAATGGAACAAAGTTTTGGGTGCATAATCATATGATTTCCGGATCTAATAATATATGTATATACAATTTATGTTGGATATATCTTGAGAATAAAAAATGGGGGTTCTAGTTTAATCTGCACTCGAATTCAACAATATCAATTATCCTAGAAAGTTATCGCAATGAACTTCTTTATTTTATCAATGATGGGAGAACTATAGTGTGGTCTATATATAAAACAACCAATCAAATTGATTCAACAAATTCATCAAGAAGCAATGGATGGATTGAATATGGATTGCGATGGAGTTTCATGTCTAATTTGACCTCAGACATCGATACCAAATGCAATGGATATTTTCATGTTGTAACAATTGATAAGTACATGCTCATGTGAAAATACGACAGTCTTGCTTTCGTCTTCTATGACTTTACCGTCACACATTATAATGGTGTAGGTGGAGATAGAATATTGGAGTCTACATATTCCAAAGTTGACAATCTAACACAACTAAGTGTTGTTGAGCTTGTAAACAACATTTTGATCATTCTAAGTTGCCCAAACATGGATTTAGTTGATGATGTGCTTTCAATGGGATAATATAAACATGTATAGAATGTTACTTGCATGTACCTTATGCAAATCAACATCTCACATTACTACTTCATTATCATATTTATTGGATCCATCATCTTTCCAACATACTTTTTAAGAGTTTTGCCAGTTTACATTCTCTTTGAAATAGAAATATATCATACATGCCATTTTTTTTTAAAGTATTGGATAAAAAATATGAGTACAATTTTAGTTTATATATTAGTGTGCTTGGACAATACAAATAGTATAAGGTACTATTTGAATAAAGTTGAACACTTTTATGTTTTGGTTTCTTTTTGCTATACCTATAACATGCCTTTGTTCACTAATATGGTTTGACAATATCTAATTTTTATATGCTAATGTAGATATGTCATCAGAGAAAAATAATACAGTGAGAAGAACTTGATGGAAACATTGTCTCACACAAAAAATGAATACTCGGGAAAGTATTATAAAAAAATAATAGATTAATAGGAAACGTCGTTTAATCTACAACGAAAATAATGAGAAAAACAACAAATGAAGAAGAGAACGTCATGGTCTTTCATTTTCAAATGTTATTGATTTTGAATATGATCCCACTAAATTCCAGAGCATATCTGATATAATGAGGATATCAAATCATCGAAGTCAGTTTCTATCATCAACGACTACATATAGAGACAATTGCAACGAAAGGTTGAATGAATTTATTGAACCATTCATAAATCATATTTCTAGAAAAAGGTTTTCTAATCATGGCACATAGGTATAAGGATTACATGGTGTTGTAAATATTTGAATAAGTATTTATGTGTACAATATAGATATACTTACATACATGTTCAATTTTTAGATATCTACTTACAACAATTGTCTGAATCGATCATTTGATGAGGGAAAGGAAGCTATGCATACAAATCAAAATGAAACAATAAAAAATGATAACACAAATATAGATGAAAGAAGCAGTGGAATAAGAAAAATTTATCTTGGCACAACAAAGTACATGAATGCCAAGTCTACTAGGAATCAGTTGTATGTCTCCCAGACCATCCAACAGATGTCTCTGCTAAATTATGTTATATCAACTCTGACATAGCTGACTCAGAAGCGATTGATGTAGACATTGATATATTTGGAATTCATCAACTCGAAACTCATTCTTCATCTTTTACAGCTCGAATTCCAAATGCACAAAGAGAAATAGAATATATACAGAACTTTGTTAACAAAGAGTATTCTTTGTCAGTTTTATAGATGGAATGGCCAGATATTGGTTTGTATCCAATAAATGAATGCAAAATAGAAGGTTTGTTTGACATGTAATTTTCAACATTATTTCCCATGGGCATTGTTGATTGGTTGTGATCACGTTTGAAGACTGCCTGCTTACATGAATATGGGTTGCACCTACTTAAATATTGTGATCCAAGGTTTGGAAACATTCCAAGGTTTTGGTATTTTGTATTGAACATGATTATGAGACATAGAATCCAAGGAACAGTTGTTGTATTCATGAAAAAAAACATTGAAGATGGCATACTACCACAATTGAATATTTACGTAAGGATCTTAGTGAATTCCGAGACACAAAATTAGTTGAATGATTGATTTTTTTGGTTCACGTCTTCGAGGAACAAAGGAATATTGGAACATATGTTGCAGTGAGCTTATTGATATGACATCACAAATTGATTTCCCAACTTTTTTTTCACTCTGAGCCTACAGCTGATACCAAGTGGGCAGGCCTACATAAATTTATACTCAAGCCTGCACCTGTATCTACACAAAACATAAATAGATGGAGAATTGATAATGTTATAAAATATCCACATATTGTTGCAAAGTATATGAATGAACGTTTCAGTATTTTCCATGAAGAAATCATTGTGAAATACCTTCATGCTAAAGACTATTGGTACAGGTACATCATTTCCTTATTCTATTTTTTGACCTAATATTTTAGATTATTACTTGAAATTTTGTTGCATGCTAATATCATTATTACATGATGAGTTTCATAGATATGAATGGCAACATAGGAAATCAACACATATCCAGGGCTTCTCATGGTTATAATGTGCAATAGACATCGAACAACTAGATTAGAAAGACACGATAAGGGTTGATGCAACAAGATGATACTTTGACAATTATGTAACAACATGGAATCCTTGTGATGCTCACCACAGGAATATATATATTCATCGACCTCTACAGTAAGATCCTTTCTTATTGGATACCAGTGAAATATTCAATACCAATCCCCTTGATGATTATGAGAAATTAGCGAATCGAGTGCAACACCACACAAGATGTAGTGTCACATTGTTATCGATTTGCCTCCTCTTCTTGGTGGTATGCCACAAACTAATATATTAGCTGCCAAACATGATTTCTACATAGCATCTATGAACTATGTATCTTTTGGTTCACACCATGCAACTAATGCAATTAAAACGAACAACCAATCATAATGGAATGGTGCACCTTTCTCTTGTGTATCTACGCAATCCTCAAAGAATTAATTCATTAGAAATGTTACCCAATTCATCTATATGCCTTTTGCACACTTCTTTGTTGTTGTTATAATATTTGTTGCTACTTGATCCTTGTGACTTTTAATAAACAACTTGCAAGACAACACTTGCATAAAAAACTTAAGTGTATCATCATTGATGCTTTACACATCCAATCCCTGCTATGCTCGATGTGAGCCATATTTGTCTTTCATATTTTTTGCTAGTGCTTCTTATTTCAGAATAAAAGCGTTGAGTCCTCCCTTGCTATCGACAACCATGTTATTTGTGCAATGAGTTGATTGTCAATAGAGACTTGCTAGTCCAACCACATGAATCCTCCATGTACGCAAGTCAACAAGAACTGTACACAATTATTTATTTCTAGACTTCTACCAAAGTACGGGATTTCTAGAAAATTTAATATACATGTGCACTGTAATACAACCACCCATTGCTGAGGCTCTACTGTGATGATCGACAAATATAGAGTGGTTTTTGTTTCCATATTGTTTTTTTTCTTTAGAGTTGGAAAGTTGTTTTCATCTATGATTTCATGGTTCTCATACTTTGGGATTCTCACAATTCCTAACAAATTTCCTCCCACTATTACCTCTGGTGGGAGCTTAGGTGTCTCCACAGTATACTTCAGTTCCTTAGGCAAGTTAAATGGTATGGTAGTTGACTTGATTGGTGGTACGTATTCCTGTGGGAACCTCGATGGATAATATCTTGATGTTCCTGCCCCCTGGTGTTTTTGCAAATGTTGACAGTTGCTTTGTGTGTGGTTTCTTCATTGAGAAGAATCCTACTTTCTTGGGTAGTGCCATCACTCCCTGCTATTCTTTACTAACTGCAACTATGCTCTATCCAACTTTGGCTCTGCTTGGCTTCAAATACTTCAAAGGATTATACCCTCCTCTTGGCGCCTTCCATCTTATTTTATACCCCTTTTCCTTTGTATGCATATAAAGTGTGCTATTTCATGAGATCTAGTGTTTGACAATCATTCTCATCATATCCCATTGATTTACACAAATTACAAAAAAAAATTCTGGGAGTGTTCACATACTTCTGTTACGAGGGACAAGCAGTGGGAAAATGATTTCCTCTACATATCTCACACCATACCCTCCTCCCTTGGGAGATGGATTCAGGGATCCTCCATCCAAATAATTTCAGAGTGTGGGGCACTCATTCTTGTGGTGACCTTTCGTTCTGCATGTGATGCACGATATCTCTTCGTGTTTGTCCTTTCCTTTAGCAATGTCCTGCAACTGGATTGTCAACACAACTAACTACAACTGAACCTGAGCCATCCCTATGCTAGTACCTCTAAGAATAAGCCTCTCTTTTTCGAGCTCTACATGTTAATCATTTCTTGTGAGGGGAAAATATAGTTTCCACATATTCTAGTGTATCCTTTGAAACTTCAACCAACTCTTTGTAAATAATTCAATCAACTCCACCTCCCCTTTGAAATAGCTCTAGATGTTTAGCATTTCTTGTGAGAGGAAAATATAATTTCCACATAGTCCCTCTAGTGTATCTATTGAAATTTCATTCAACTCTTTGTACACAATTCAAACCTCCAAGCACTTTTTTCTCATTTTGAGGATGGTACCTAGGCTAAACCCTAGATTTTGTAGGGAACAAGGCTAATTATCAACAAACAAGGTGAATTATCAATAGGGATCGAAGTCATTACAACAATGTACTCATTATGAATTATTTGTCACTTACAAAAATAGAACCTGGGTGTGGGAGAGGGGGTGGGTAACATTAATTAATTAATTAATTAACACATATCTCACCAAACTATAGGGATCCTTGTATTCACGAATATGAAATCTATGTTGTGTATCAGTTTTCCATTAGTCAATATGATAACATATGTATAATCTTTCACACTTAAATTGATATGTTTAACTATAGGAACCCTTCTATTCACGAATATGAAATCTATATTATGTATCAATTTTCCCTTAGTCAACATCATAACATCTTTATAATCTTTCACACTTAAATTGATATGTTTGACTAACTATTTTTGTTTCCAATTATACACCCATTATGATTGTGGACTAAAGATACAATATATTCTCCAATAATATTAGATTACATGTTCTCTTTCATTGTTTTTTTCATTACTTGTCATTGGTGATAACTCTTCTCATTCCTAAATTGTTTAATTAATCTTTTAAAAATGGTCTCAAGGTGTTTTTCATGAAGAACAATTTGATTCAATTACTTTACTAAACAATTTTTGTTGTCATCAATGCATTTCACTTCACATTCAAATGTGTTAATAATGTTTTGCCACTAAGTCAACCTTCCATGTTGCAAGTAGCTGACAATTTTTTTACCAATTTTTTTAAAGGATGACAAACTTATACAAAAATATAAACAATTTGAATGATAAGTTTATATATCTTTAATTATTTAATGACATTTTTAATAAATTAACTTAATTAATATATAAAAATAATTTTAAATATCTTTAAACACTTTAAAATAAATATTTTATTGTATTTTTAATTGTTTAACCACATTTTTATTAAATTAACTTAATTAATATATAAAAATATTTTTAAACATTTTAAAATAAATATTTTAAAATTAAATATTTCATTATATGTATAGTCCTTAAAATATATATATATATTTGTTGGCAAAGTGGTGGAACCCCTTGACTAGCAGGGTTGCCATTGGCTAAGAAACCACGAACCAAGGGCATCTAAGTGGTCAAAATAATTCGGGGATCGCGCCCGACCTGAACTACATCAACCCTTAACATAGTTGGATTTTTTGGTATCCAACCGGATTAAAATAGGCGACCTTTCAGCTTAGGGAGCATCTTAACCATACCCCACCACCAACTGTTCTACATCTCGCGGATAAAATAAATATTTGGTTAAACACTAAAAATAATAAGAAATAAATAAATAAATATATAATGTCTTGGTTAGTGTTTCTTTATCACATTATTTTAGTAAGCATATGCCTAGAATGGATATAGTTGGAGCCATTATTTCATACGACGTAGCTTGCTCACATCAATATACTTATTAATATTGACAAACAACATTCCACTTTTTCAATGCCACGTTGCTGTTTATATCACTCATTTTCGGATTCTTATACTCAGTGTTCCTTTCTGTCAAGAAAGAGGGTAAATGTTTAATATGTCTTTTGATTCCTATGAATAACAAAGACTAGTATTTTTTCCTCTGAAAAAAAGTAAAAGACATGTTGGTAATTTTTTTGACAATGTATTTAGTGATAATTAAATTAGAAGATAGTTCGCAATATCATTTTTTTTTTAATTAGATAATTGAATTTTAATTTATATAAAATTAGTTATTTTAATTATTTTTTACTAATTATAAAATAATAATTTTTATTTCAAAAATTGTAAAATGATTTTTTTTAATTTTTAAAACAAATTTAATCAAACTTTCAATAAACTTTATAAATATATTAAAAATTAGTTAAAGAAAATTATTTTTACTTAATCGATTACAATATATTTGTGAACGACACTTATAATAAAATTGTTTGCTCTCTATCTTGTTGTTAATGCATATGTTTGAACAATATATGAACCATTTAGAGTAAGGAATTTAAGTGAAAAGTGTTTGGATTTTTCATTAATTTTTTTATATGCAAAATTTTTATTGCTTTTGCATGTTTGTTAATTCATTTTCCCTACTGAAACATTTGCAAAGCAAAAATATAATATAATCAAAGAAAATTGTTAATTCATTTTCACAAAATATAATATAATCAAAGAAAAATGTTAATTCATTTTCACAAAATATAATATAATCAAAGAAAAATGTTAATATATTTACATTGAAACATTTGTTAAAAGGCAAAAATATAATATAACCAAAGAAAATGTAATCTTTCATGGCTTTTTCATTATATTTGGATATGGGAGAATGTAATATGTTTTATGGTTTCATATTTTTACTTTTTGAAAATGAGTTAGATGAATCATGTCATTCATGTTGGTCTTGCCAAACATTGAACGTTGGTTTTTTTTTTTAGCAATGTGTTTATATAAGGTATGGAATATTAAACCATATTAAAAGGATTATAATTAATAATAATAATTTATTTATTATTATTTATTTATTTTTCTTTCTGTAAGGTTTATAACTTTTGAGAGAGGTTACTATGTTTAAGTGAAGAATTAATTCAATGGGGTCATTAAGTGAGGCTCTTATA
Source organism: Pseudotsuga menziesii (assembly GCA_001517045.1). NCBI lineage: Eukaryota > Viridiplantae > Streptophyta > Pinopsida > Pinales > Pinaceae > Pseudotsuga > Pseudotsuga menziesii. The sequence goes on along the minus strand of LPNX010515903.1, from coordinate 11,499 downwards.
TATCTATGCATAGCCACTCAGAGATTTGAACCCAAGACTTTCTGCTTATAACTCATACCTCTCAACCACTTGGACTAACGCATCAAGCTTTCTATTCATTATGTTATATCATTAAAAGGATTATAATTAATAATCCTTTTTTCTTCTATTCATTATGTTTATAGACCATAAATGTATAACATCAAAATTCAAGTGTCGAAGATCTAATTAATGTTTAGTTAAGCATTTTTGCAATGTTTGTCTTCCATATCTTTTCTATCAAATGAGATAATAAGGATTGCTTTCCCATATGCTACAACACTTTATAAAATCAATTAATTCTTTCTTGGAATTTTCTAGAAAGCTTGTGGATTCATGTTATCGCATTTATCAAAGTTTATTTCTTGCACAACCATTTCTTGTCTATGTTTTTCTTCAATCCTTTGCAATGACTTTTCCCTAATTTTTTTTTTCTTAGCAATTTTATTCAAAGTAAAACTTCCACAATAGTAAGCCATTTCTTCCAAGTCATGATATTCTTCTTCAATTTTTTCAATTTCTTATACTTTTTATAGATATCCATTTCTTCCAAGCCATGACATTCTTCTTCAATTTTTTGCAATTTCTTATACTTTTTATAGATATCTTATGGAGTTGGTTGAGGGTTCAGTTCAACAATTTTGAGTTTACACTTGGATATTTTATGGACCATTAAATCTTGATTTATATAATCATTAAAATAAAATATATAAAAAAAACTTTTTCTACAATATCTACTTACATAAATTATACATTGAATTAACAACTAAGAATATATTTTTCATTTATAGTATAAGATATGATAAATGGTCTGCTATATGAATGAGATCCTAACTTTATTAGGATTTCACAAGTATAAAATCATTTGTGTTCCTGGCTTGTGAGGCCAACATAAATTCCAATTCTTAGTTCAAATAAAGTTTGAGTAGAATTTATTTTGCTATATTATAGTGTTATAACATATACTTTTTCAAGAATTGGATTTTGCATTTCGGTAACTAGATTTTTCCATGGATGTACCATTTTAGTAATTAAATTTTGCTTCACATCCTCATTTACAATGTTTCTAATTTGATACGTGAACCTGACATAGTTAATCATGAATCCATTGCATCCTTTAACATCAATCAACTTGAATGCCAATAACATTTGCCGGGACCTATCGAACCGACGATATGCACCGATCGGACGACCGGCCGCGTCGGACGTGACCGGTCACGCGCGGCCGATCGTCCGATCGGTGCATATCGTCGGTTCGAAAGTTTACTTCCATAACATTTAGAGATGAATATGATGCATCATTTCTTTATATAATCCAAAAGTAACTACAATAATTTATTTCCAAGTTTATTTAACTACAATAATTTATTTCTAAGTTTATTTAACTACAACAATTTATTTCTAAGTTTATTTTTGAGTTTATAAATTTGTGATTTGGCTATGAAGAAGGGATTTTTAATAGAAACAATGTCATGATTTGTTATTAGCAAGTTTTGGGCTAACCAAAACATTAAATTGGGATGTTGTGACTCTTATTACTTCATCATTTGTAAAATCGTTATCTTCTTGAATTATGAAACAAAGAGCTACCCATTGTTAGAGTCAACTCTTTGGCTTGTGTTAAGCCCATAAAAGTCTAAAGACTTATTGAGAGATGATTTGATATACGATTTTTTATTAATCTTTGCTTAGAAATATGTTTGGATATGAGGATTTGCATTATCTCTAAATATTATTTAATTTATGTCTCTGTCTTTGTATTTTCTTTATTTCTTTAATAATTTATGTAAAATCGTACATGTGTTTTGAACCACTTAAAAGATATTTTAACATCTTTTATTAAAACATTATACATTTATTTAAATTTCCCTATCAACATATTTACAAAACTTGCTATCTATCATGGCTATCTACAATGATAGTAATGCATGTGTGTCAATTTTGTTTGTACTTCCCTTTATTTCAATCATATCATTTTTCCCATGATCCAAACTATTATCAATTATCAATGAGTCTAAGTTTTCAATTGTTTTGTCTTTGATTTAATGACATAGATCCTGCTCCACCTATGCTAACTATAGGCTGTCGTGGTGTTCTACACTAGTTTGGATATTTTTGTTCAAATGAATGCCAAAGTAGGTTAGGTGTATTTGTAAGTAGCCTTCTTAGATTTGACACGTGCTACTTGAAAATCAAGGTATTTTGATGCTAATACTTGAATTGAATATTTTGCATGGTCGATGTGCTTTCATCAAGTTTTTTTTTTCTTTTATCATTGAGAGGGATGTATCTAGCCAACATAGGGGAGAAATTTTATAGCAATGGATTTGCTATTTGATGTCTGGGTTTTAAAGATAACATGGATCCCGAAGACTTTTTATTCCTTACAGAGAAATGGTTTAGGTCTTTCTTATTCATGTATTCTTTAGTTGGAGGGATACTACCAACAATATTTCCTTGAATGTTAATGGATTTTCCATATGCTATCAAGGTTTGTGTAATCATTGAAAATTTAATTTTTTGGTATAATTTGTATTATGCAATTTGAAAATGTTATGATCTTCAATTGAAATATATGATAAGTCAAGGTTTAACTCTACCTCATAATTTTATACACATGAGTGGGCCTAATGATTAAGAACATGTGTTTCTTCCTAAAAGGTCATAGGTTCAAATCCAGAGGGATAGAGTATATATACCTTTATAGGCTTTAACATGTCTTTAGACATGAATGACTATGTCGTATTAAAAGCATAGTTAAATACAAATGAATGGATCTCCTCCCTCTTAGGACATAGGCATGGACATCCCGTGAAAGGTATAGTAGATTTATAAATGGAGAAAGACTCAAAGATGTCATTACAAGGGGAAAATGGCAACATTGATGACCAAGGTCAAGTATGGTGGAATAGGTGGGGAGATGACAGCTTGAAATTCACAAGAGATAATTTACTGGAGAATGACCTTGAAAGGCATCATAATATTGAATATTGCTATACTAAATTCACATTTCTGGAAGCTCATCACGTCTATTGCAGCAATGTCATGGTTCATCGATTGATGATTATAGCTCCAGTGGGTTTTGCTAACACTAATGGAGTTGTTCAGGATTCCAGCTCAAATTTTTGCATCAAATAATGCCATGTGAGAAACGATGACTTGATAGCCCGAAATAGATTATGGCCATCTGTCGTCCAACATAATCGTCCAAAGGGTAACCGAGACAATACTTATGCAGAAATAGCCATCGACAACGAGACTTCCAATGGAATTCAACACATTGCGATGATGAACGTGGTGGGAAACAGGGATGGAATTTGATGGGTAAATGCCCGTCATGGGTCATTTTACCCATCAAATACAGCTAAGATTTTACCAAAACCGTCAAAATCTGGCTTAGAATACAGAAAACGTTTTAGATTTTGATTGTTACCGAAAATTTTGATGGGTGTCCACCATTTGAAATTCCAACCTTGGTGGGAAAGAACATTAAAGCATGTTGGATTGAAGAAACTGACGTTCTTGAAGCTTCTAGGATTCAATCATAAGAAGATCAAGAGTTATGTAGATGTGAGGAAGGGTATTTTGAAGCGATTAAGGTCAAGAATGAGAACATATGCCAAAGATACAAATGAAGATGTATGTGCATGAATCCAATGAATTGATTTCATGGTACCAAGTTGGAAGGAATCAAATTTATGCTTAACTTAATATTAATAGATTCATATATTTTGGGAGTTTGTGAATCTTGGGAATTATATCTTCACGATGGTTATGAACCAACTTGATGGAACACTATAGATGTAGCTCAACATGGATGGTTTGGCAATAATTCAGGAAATTTGTAATTCTAGAGCTCGGGGAAATGGAATTCGAGAACTCAAGAATTCAACTAAGGAGATACACCTTTACGAGGGTTACGAGGCAACTTGATGGAGTTGGTTTGCTGTAAGATTTCAAAGTGGTTAGAGATGTTGTTAAAGCCCTGACTTGATAGACAAATAGACAAGTACTTGTTAAAAGTGGGTGTTGGAGTTATTAACTCCTATTTGTCTTGTTGTTTAATGTGGGATTATTCAATGATTACAATTGTGGTGTGCTAATGTAATATAGATTTTATCTCACATTCTATGTGAGTTGTTTGCTTTATATTTTAGGTTTGTTAGATCTAATTGGACCAAAGCTATTATCTCCAACTAGTTAACTCTTATATTAGTGTTTGGTTGAGATATTATTTCAACAAATTGATTGTGTGGATAAGTAGTCTATCTATCTTAAATCCAATATTTATGTATATATATGTGCAATGCTTCATTGATTTAATAGTATATTCATAATCATTTTGGTTTGAGTGAAAACAACATCTCTTATATTTTTCCACACTCTAATCCTAAAGTTCTTGACATTGTCCACGTGTTTAAACAAGTATGCTTATGAGATAGGTGTATTTCATCCAAAGAAAATTGGGATAAGCCTTGACGCCTTTGGTAACCCACTTGTTGTTGCTCAATCAATAAATAAACTAACCATACGACAATTTCTTACAACTTCAACGACTCTATGGCCTTCTTATATCCACCACAACTTAGATATCAAGATATACCAGTTCTCTAGGATGTTCTTGCAAATGCACTGGACTAGAGGTAAAAGTGTTTTGAACTATAATTGATATGACAAGATAATGTCAAGAATGTCATGTTCCATATCACTGAATGTGAATGTAATATGGAAAATGGAAACTAAATGCACATATCATCTTTGATTTGATTAGATAATCAATTGTCACAAATAAAAGAGCATACTTCGATATCCTATAACAAAGAAAAAATAAACAAACGAAACTAAGTGTATAGATCAATGCTTTTGTATGAGACTTCATATTTAGATAACTGTGATACCACTATGAAAACCCACTCTCAAACATTGATCTTAGTTAATTTCAATATTAATAAGAAAAATAACTTATAAAAAAAATTAGAGTCATATATGAGAGAAATAAACATTGATTTAAAATTTAAATATTTATTTAACAATATTAAATGGACCACTCGTATAAAAGAGAAACATAAATTTAAAATTCAATCACTTGTTTAACAATCTTTAATTTATAATTATATTGTAGAAAATGATTCATAATATGTATGTCATTCACACTTCAAAATATATATTCATTGTTGCAAATGAATATAAATTACTACCTCATTCACACTCTTTCTACATCATTTACATTCTTTCTTTTTATGTATATAAGAATAACATACATTATTGTAAATGGAATATATATATTGACGATACTAATACTTTATTTAATCTTTCTCATTTATACTTTATTATAAAAAATATAAAAAAAAAAATATTGTAAATCAAATATATATAACAAAATTAGAAATAGATACCTACACTACAACTACTTTGACAATCATATATCTACCTACAAGTAATGTATTTTGTTTTAAACTTTTCACTACTAATCAAATTCAAATATGATGTACATCATATTATGTTCGAGTTTTTACCATAATATATACACATATATAATTAAACAACGAAACAAATCAGAGAGGATGAGCAATTGGTTTTGTAATTGCTTGTATGGGGAGTGGAGTACTTTTGCATAGGTTGTTAAAGAGATAAGATAATTTAAATGATGAGTAAGGTAAGGTTTAAATCATGAGTTTGTGTGCAATTAGGATAGCAAAAAGAACGGTAGTATTTTTTTCATGATTATAAGGTGGTGTTAGTTGGTTTTAGTCAATTTGTTGAAAAGGTGTTTTTAGACACAATTTTATTAATAAAAAGGAGTTAAAAAATTAAAGTTTCATAATTTTATTTGAATTTATTTTGAGAAAAAAACTAATTTATATAAATTAAATTTAAATGAAATTCTAGGAGATTAATTAATCATTTAATCATATAAGTATGATAAGTGTCTTTTACATAACACCAATTTGGTGTCTCGCTTGGCGGTGACCTTAAAAATAGATTATTATTATAACAAACTAGATATCGTTATCTTAATAAATTAGAATAATCTAATTATTAAAGCATTCAATCCTAAGAAAATACTTAATATAATAAAACTTTAATATTTATAGGATAACATTCCCCAATTTAATTTGAAAGTTCATATTTACAAATACATTGATAAACCTAGTGAACTTTATTCTACCAAGAGGCTTGGAAAAAATAATTGAAGTTTGATCTTTTGATCGTTAGGATTGAGTCTCGATGATGTCTTTCATGATAAACAATATGCTAAACTAGTAATGGTGTTAACATGATTAGTATTTGAGTGAAGTAGAGGATTCTTAATCATTTTTATTGTTGTCTGACTATCAATCAATAAAGTAGTTAGTGTTTTTTGGGTTTCACTAAGATCTTGTAAAATTATGTGTTACCATATAATTCCATATGTTGCTTCCTAGTCTAATATGTATTTGGCCTCTTCTAAATATTTAGCAACTGTTGTCTACATTTTACAATTCCAAGATACTGCTTCTGAACCCATATTCATTAAATAACTTGAAGTTGATGTTCTATCATTAATGTAACCTACAAAACTGGCATCTGAGTATCCAACAAGTGTAAAACTTTTGTTCTTCTTTTAGAGAATACCAAAATATTTTGTACCCTAAATGTCCCTCACTACCATTTTTGAAGAATTTCAATTACTTTCCCTTGGTTCTAACATAAACCTTGAAGGTATTCTAACTAAATATGACAATCCTAGTCGAGTATTTTCAAATAAATAAGACTTCCAATCAATTTCCCGTATCTTGTGATATTTACCAACACCCCCACCCCGCCCTTCAAATTTTGAAAGTTTCATTTTTTTTTCTCCATGGGTGTAAAAGTTGGTTTACAATCTTTTATACCAAATTTCTTTAATTATTGAGTGGCAACTTAGTTGACTAAGGAATATTTTATTAGGATGTTGAGTTACTTCAACTCCAAGTTAATAATGAAGTGTCCCTAAGTTTGTTAGTTTGAACCATATGCTTGAAGTTCTTCCTTAACCTATTTGATGTGAACTTCATTATTCCGTGTTATGCTTAGGTCATAAACATATAGTAAAAGTATCACGAAGTGATTATATTTCATTTGGAAATATAATGTATCATCATATTCATTTCAGTGAAAACCCACCTTTTCATAGGTAATAATCCATTTTTACATACCAAGCTTGAAGAGCTTGTTTCAACCCATATAAAGGATTCATGAGTTTGTAGAATTTATGTTCTTGTCCTTCAACTTCAAACCCTAGTGGTTGAGTCATGAAGATATATTCTTTAAGATCACCATTCAAGAAGGCACTTTTGACATCCATTTGATGTTACAATTTCCAACCATTTTGTGCAACCAAATTGATAACCATTTTGATAGTGTTTTATTTAACTATGGGTGCAAAAGTTTCATAATCAATTCCTTCATGTTGAGAAAACCTTTAACAATGAGTCTTGATTTGTACTTGCCAATTTTACCATTAGGATCATATTTTCATTTAAAACCCCATTTGCAATTTATAGGTTTAACATTAAGTGGATAATCAACTAATTTTCATGTTCCATTTGCAACTACTGAATCATGTTCATTAATCGTTACTTCTTTCCATTCTTTATGTCCAAATTATTTAGCAAAAAGACAAAACATAATGGCACATGCACAAGTTGTAAATGATATTCTGATTGGAAAAATATCAGTTGCTCTCAAAAGCTAAATCCAATGTCAATAGAGGTGTAATTTTCTACAAAACTAATAGAAAAAATTTCGATGAGATTAATCACCTCCTTAGTCATTTAGAGAAGAAAAACATGAAGGGAAAAGACAAGTTCAAAAATAAACCAGGGAGATCGTATTGGTTTGAAAAAGACTTTGTTTCTTCATCAAGCGATTTTTCAGATATTAGTTCTTCCAATAATAAAATTTCTCCAATACATGATTCTTCTCCAATTTAAGATATTTTACATGATAGGTAAAGTGAAAAACTTCAATGGGATAAGATCGACATCATAGTCCAAAGTGGGACGCACAACTTATAAAAGTTCATATCAGGGCTGATGCACAATCATGGACTCCTTTAAGGACACTTTAGATGCCACATAATACTAGAATAAACGGAAAACTCTGATTTTAGGTGACAATTAGGGGTACTTACCTAACTTATTTGAAGATGAAGTAAAAAGAGAAAAGATAGGTAATTGAATCAGCTTTCATAATATATAGGGATTATGCAGAGAAAATGTGTGCAAATGATTATAAAATTAGTTTCCGTGAAAGTGGGTTTTCAAATTTTCAGCACATCTTAACATATATGTTTGTGCGGGTGCAGCAATATATGAGGTAAATGATGTCCATTTGGGATAAAATCTTGCAGACATATAAAGGACATATGGGCCTAGTGCAACACTATTTATTCGGAATTTTTCATGAATTTATTATTATTATTATTAATTATTGAAGTCAGAAAAGCTTGAAATTAAAACCTTATGTGCGGGTGCAACACTTTATGGGAAAAAATTAATGAAATCCTTGATTTCTTAATATAAAATCACAGAGCTTGATCTCGTCTAATGCACCATATAGTTTTTATGGGAAATGGTGATGGAAATCAAAAGTTATATAAGAAACAATCGATGTATGTATTCTCGAAAACTAACGTGTGTGAATTAGAAAAATAATTATAAATAAATAAAACATAGTTTTGAAGGAAAAAATTATATATTCAGAATCGTCATTTCGTACTCTACAATATCGTACATTTTCATAAAAAAATATTGTGTATGTCATATCAAAACACGGGATCTAATCTGAGCATATTGATAGAGTTCTAAAAGACTTAAGCAATAGCCCTGGTTGATTTGTCCTAGCCAATAGGTTCGGTATTCTGAAGCTGCTTCCAAACCTAATGCCAAACCTTAATCCCGCCAAATATTTAAATTTTCAAATAACGCATATGCGATATAGCTTAGCCATATTGCATATGCGATATAGCTTAGCCATATCGCATATGCGTTAATAGAAAGAATCAAAACATGAATTCTTTGATCTACTCTCACACTAAGTATCCAATGTTGAAAGTATCAAAACATTAATTCTTTGATCTACTCTCACACTAAGTATCTAATGTGTCAATATGTTGATTTGATGGTTTATTTCCTTCTATCCATGAGTTGTACCATTGCATTTACCCTATTTGGATAAAAAACAACAAAGTATATATATTCTCAAAAGTTCTCTTAGTTGTTCATTTTATAAACATTGCTAAGTTTTATGAGAAAGATTTAGTGGAGGGGGGACAAATTTGGGAGTAGAGCATTACTCCATTGTTCCCAAAAATCATCCCTATTATGATGAATTTCACCTCGATGGTAGTTTGATTTTGCCTCCCAATTTTGATTCCAAAGAAAAAACATGTATTTAATATTCGAGTGTAGAACAAAAAATACATTATGTAGTTGGTAAGGAACATTGATCTACGATTCATGGCTTGATAGATCTAATAGAAAATATCATAGGTGATCTATGGTTCATGGCTTGATAGACCTACCCTCATCCTCATCATCATCATCACCCTCATCCTCATCATCATCAACCTCGATCCTCATCATCATCGTTCATCACCATCATCCTCATCATCATCATCATGATCATCATCATCATCATCATTGTCATCAACATCATCATCATCATTGTCATCTTCAACATCATCAGCATCCTCATCCTCATCATCATCATAATCCTCATCCTCATCATCATCATCATCATAATCCTCATCCTAATCATCATCACGTTCATCACCATCATCCTCCTCCTCCTCCTCCTCCTCCTCCTCCTCGTCATCATCATTGTCATCATCATCATGGTCATCATCTTCATCGACACCCTCATCCTCAACATCATCAGCATCCTCATCATCATCATCATCATAATCCTCATCCTCATCATCATCACGTTCATCACCCTCATCATCATCATCATCATCATCATCATGGTCATCATCACCCTCATCTTCATCCTCATCCTCATCCTCATCATCATCATCCTCAACCTCATCATCATCATCATCCTCATCCTCATCCTCATCATCATCGTCATCACCCTCATCCTCATCAGCTTCATCATGATCATCATCACAATCCTCCTCCTCCTCCTCATCACCCTCCTCCTCCTCATCATCATCATATTGATCATCCTCCTCATCATCACCATCATCCTCAACATCATCTTCATCATCACCCTCATCCTCATCATCATAATCATCATCCTCATCATCATCATTGTTCATCTCCCTCATCCTCATCATCATCATCATGGTCATCATCATCATCATCATCATCATCATGGTCAGATCATCTTCATCGACAGCCTCATCCTCAACATCATCATCATCCTCATCATCATCATCATCATAATCATCATCCTCATCATCATCATTGTTCATCACCCTCATCCTCATCATCATCATCATGGTCATCATCATGATCATCATCCTCATCATCATCACGTTCATCACCCTCATGATGATGATGATGA
>LPNX010515863.1:789207-844354 GCA_001517045.1 Pseudotsuga menziesii | reverse complement strand
TGGGATAATGTCTTAAGCGTCGCTTTCCATTTTAAATAATTAACCAATTACGACAAATTATTAAATGATTGAGCATTTTAAGCACCGTCGCTTAAGCGACGCTTAGGAAATTATTAAATAAATGGGCAATTTAACCGTCGTCGCTTAAGTGACGCTTAGGAGGATATCCATCGCTTAAGCGACACTTGTAAGCCTAGGTGTTGCTTAAGCGACGCTTATCCCCACCATTTCAAAAAAAAAAATTATCTTTCTGATTTTTGGCACGGTTAAAAGAAAAAATCCACGCGCCGTCGGAAAAAACCGTCGGATTTTGGATCGAAATGTAGTAGTGGGTCTCATAAGGCCTAGTTGAATCCCATATGCTTCTTCAGTTGTTATGGTAAAGGAAAAGGATGGAACTTCGAGGATGTGCATTGATTTTAGATATTTGAATAAGAAGAGAGTGAAGAATAGATATCCCATCCCAAGGATTGATGAGCTCATGTATGAGCTCCATGGAGATAAGTTCTTCTCAAATATTGACCTTAGATCTAGCTACCATCAAATTTGAATGATGGAAGAAGACATACCAACAATTGCTTTCAGATGCCACTATAGTAACTTTGAGTTTGTTTCCATGCCCTTTGGGTTGAAAAATCATCCTGCCACATTCCAATAATGCATGAACAATATATTCCACAAGAAACTTCATAAGTTTGTACTAGTTTTCTTTGATGACATTCTTATTTACAGTAAAACATGGAAGGAACATTTGCATCATATAGAAGTGGCATTAAACATTATGCATGATAAATATGTGTTTTCTAACCTGTCAAAATGTGAGTTTGGTTTGAAATAACTCTTGTACATTGGACACATCATTGTTCAAGATGGTGTGAAGGTGGATAGGAAAAAATAAGAGATATTATAGAATGGCCTCATCCCAAAAGTATCACTGAATTGAGAGGATTCATTGGAATTTGTACCTACTATAGGAAATTTATGAAGGTGTTCTACCAAATCCCCTCACCTCTCACTGATTTGAAAAATAAGAATGCTTTCCAATGGAATGAATGGGATGAAAAATATTTCCAAATAATGAAAGAGGTAATAATAAATTGTCCTATTCTAACCTTACCTTATTCTTCTAAACCATTTGTCTTGGAATGTGATGCATCAGGAGAAGGCATTGGAGCAGTCCTAAAGCAAGGAAAACACCCAATAGCTTTTGAGATTAGGAATCTACAGCCACATGAGAATATTTAATCTATTTATGATAAATAAATGTTATCCATCATGCATGATTTGATCAATTTTTGACAATACTTGGTGGGAAACAAGTTTGTTGTCAAAACTAACCATCATAGCTTAAGGTACTTCCTCCCTCAAAAGGATCTAAATGAAAAGAAACAAAAGTGGGTGAGTAATATTCAATAATTTCAATTTGATATTTAATATGTGAAAGGAAAGAATAATGTGGTAGTTGATTCCTTATCTAGAAGACCTTCTATTTCTCTAATGGATGTAACAGAAGATTGGAAAGGCATATTAGAAGTAGAGTATGCCAAGGATTAGTTTTCTTGTGAATTTTTTGATCAAAATAACCATGATGATAGGTATAATGTGTCGGAAGGAATCATATTTTACAAATATATAATCTATTTGGTAGTTTGAAGGAGAAATTTTTAAAGAAAACTCATGATTCTCCTCTAGCAGGTCACCCCGGTTTCTTCAAAACATACAAAATGTTGAGGGAAATATTCTCATGGAAAGGGTTGAAGGATGTTATTGTGAAATATGTTAATGAATTACCCACATGTCAGAAAAATAAAGTGGATCACATTCATCCAGTTGGCCTCTTACACCCCTTTCCTATTCCAGAACGAAAATGGGAGAGCATTTCCATGGACTTCATCACTGGTTTGGAAAAGGTACTTGGTAATGATTTCATATTTTTAGTGGTGGAAAGACTCACTAAATTTTCTCATTTATTTGTTGTTAATACCACTTTCACTTCTGCACAAGTGGCTGAACTATTCTTTGAAGAATTTTCATATTGCATGGGCTTCCCAAGAGCATTGTTAGTGACAGAGATAACAGATTTTGGAGTACATTTTGGAAAGACATATTTAAAATGGTGGGGAAAAATTTGACACCTAGAACGATATATCATCCAAAAACTGATGGTCAAATATAGAGGGTGAATCAATGGTTGGAATTCTACTTGAGGAACTATGTTAGTGGGAAGCAAAAAAAATGGATAAAATGGTTGCATTTGGGTGAGTTTTGCTACAATACTACTTTTCATATGTCCATTGGAATGTCTCCTTTCAAATAAATTTATGGTCATGATTAATACACTTTTAATGAACACATTTTTGGTGATAGTATAGCTCCAAAAGCTAAGTATTGTATTGAATAAAGTCAGAAAAATTTGAAGGTTTTGAAAGATATCTTGCAGGTTTCCCAAAATCAGCAAAAACAACATGCAGACCAAAATAGAGCGGAGAGGCACTTCTAAGTGAATGAATTGGTATATTTGAGATTTCATCCCTACAAAAAAACCACCATAAAGGGTAAAGGTTCAGAAAATATCAAACCAAGGTTTTATGGTCCCTACAAAGTGATTCAAAAAATTGGAGAAGTGTCCTATGAATTGGAGCTTTCCCATACGAAGTAAAATTCATAATGTATTTCATGTTTCATGTCTAAAGAAGGTTGTAGGTCATCATATTTAAGTTTTGGATAGATTACCTCCTTTGGATGATGAAGAAAAACTTGTTCTCATTCCAGACAAAATATTGAAAACAAGGGAAAGAAGGTTAAGGAGCAGAACAATAAAAGAATACTTGGTACTATGGAAGGATTTTCATATTAAGGAATCCACTTGGGAAGATGGAAAAAATTGTAGCATCCAAAATTTGCATTGCTTGAGGACAAGAGATATTTGTTGGGGAGGACTGTCATGTCCCCATCTCAATGAGAATACTAGTTAGTAATGTTTCACCCACCTACTAGTTCCCTAGGTTGGGGAGGAGGCATTAAATATTTCAATAAGGGAGCTATGATACCTAAGAGAACCTTGGATTTCCATTTACATATTAAATTGGGTCATACAAATAATAAATATGGAGAAAATAAAGTGTCATTGTTTCATGAAGACATTTGGAGGTTCATGGAGACCTTGGATGGGTAGATTCTTCCTTAAACATGTCATTACTTAACCCCAAATGTTGATGTATTTGTAAATTCGGAATGTATTCACTTGTATATTTCATATATTGTAATCAAGTCATGTAAATTAAATGAGGTTAACCCTCCATTGTAAGTCGGGGAAATAGTCCCCACAATTGAGTTGAGGTTAACCCTCCTTGTTGATCAGGGGGGGAAAGTCCCCACAATTGAGGGGCACTAGGGTTATTAGACTCTCCTAGAGATGTCGGCCTTGGTAAGTAATTTTCAAGTCATAAACTAGTATAAATAGAGAGTGAGACTCTCTATTTTTCATATACACTCACCCAGCTATAGCACATAGGTGAGAGAGAAGAAGCTCTCTCAAGTGAGAGAAAGAACACCTATTGGAGATCATCTTTTTTGTCTTTGGGTTTTATTGCTGCAATTGGCGCTCATTCTATCTCTGAGAAAGCTGTGGGGTTTTATCCTTTATTGTTTCCTTGAGTAAAATATTTGCGTCTATTGTCTCTTGTGATTGATTGATGTGCATGTTATTCTCTCAGATAAGATCCTAAGATAATACTTTCTAATTGATAAAAATATAACATGGTATCAGAGCTAACCCAAGAAGAAGACACCGTGGAGCTGAAAAAGTTAGGGCTTCTTAATTTTTGGATCTCTCAAAATAGATCATAATTAAAATGAGTCTAGGCTAACTCTCCATTGAAGGGCGCATCTTTCTGTCGAAGCAAAATTTGATTACAGACATTTTCAGTTTCTGCATCGGGAAATTAGGGATTTTCACAAAAGTGGAATTTTTGAGTGAGCCTAGCATAGGATTTCTCTCCTCCTCAAAATTGAAATTTAGAGACCAAGGTTGATATTTTTGGTTGGGTAAAACTCCGAGAAAGCCAAACCCTAATTTGACCCCGGGCCTGAAAACCCCTAAAATACTAAAACTGGTAGTTTTGGTAGATTCGATATATCTTGAGATTGAATAAGTATCAAGAGCCGAAATTTTCATAGGCCAAATATAAAATCTTCATGTACCCTGTGTAAAATTTTCAGCCTCGTATTCTCTATATTCTAGGAGATATGATTCCTCCAAATCAGGGTTCCAGCCTCTTCCAGGATTCATCCCTAAACAAGATACTTAGGGAGAATTTCTATATATCAGGCTACAAAGGTCCAAATGAAATTTTTAAAGATGTTCTAGATAGGGAATGGAATTTAATTTTTGTGGTAAATTTTTTAGACCTTGAAGGTGCAATAGTGACGCGTGGCAGTCCGTACAAGTTCTCTATGTTGAACAGTCCTGAAATAATTCACCTTGGGAAAACTCTCATAAGTCCCAATTGGTGAAACCAATTCTGGTAAAAATTGTGGTTTTGGAAAGAGAACAGACGAGGTTACCTCAGCATGAAATTTTAGACACATAGGAATATTACTTTCGGAGATACCGCTAAGAGAATATCAGGAATTTCTACAGAGGAAATAGAAAAAATAGGGCTTCCTGTTCCGAGAGCTTCCCTCCACTATTTTCAGAAAAGGAGTACATTGGACATCTCTCCTTGAAGAAGCCCATATTTCTATCCAATCAGATCTAAAATATTCCAAGTTTTTAAAATTATGGTTTCTCTGATCGACCAGATCCAAAACGAGGACGGACACCTCAAATCGGTAAGATCTAATCTTTTGCTATTTACATTTGAGGTTCTCATTTCAAAATGACCTATCACACCAGCTTGATGACAAGATTGGTGAATCTGAAAATTTCTAAGCATGGAAGTGTAAGTTTTCACTGGTTCTTGAAGAAAATGAATTGGACACCTACATAAGTGGGGAGGTTCCAGTTCCAGAGGGAGATGAGGCTAAAAGCCTTACACAAGAAGAACTTGGTCAAGGATAAGAAGATCATTTCAATTCAATCAAGGATCACCTTATACCAAAAGTGTCTTCCCTAAAGACACCTAAAGAGATGTTTTATTCCTTGACCAATCTATTTGAAGGTGTTGGAGACATTTACCACCTACACACTCTTTTTGGTCAAATTGGCCCAGTTAAACCACTATCCTAAGTATAATTGACATTAATTGACATTAGTGGAGCATTAATTGACATCATCCAGCCACACCCACGCCTACCTATAGTCAAGGAGGATAACTTAGCCTTCTCCTACATTCGGGGAGGCTAACTGGAGTACTCCGAGGGTGATCTGAGTGATATTAATGCACCTAATTGCTAACTGGTGGTTACAATCATTTCAACAAGTCAGTTAAGGCACCTCCTCTCATTAAATATATTATTTAATGATTTTTTGATGATCTAGAGTCATCAAGGGCACCTCCACCAACTTCTGATGATCAGTTCAGCTTCAGTTAACCTCATCGGGATTCATTGAAGTCATTGAAGCACTAGCTCTTGATAGTTGGCTTGCTATGACATGTGTTTGATCTCATTCAGTTGAGACTCAGTAATTTATTGCACTTCGACTTCAGTTAGGGTTTGGTGAGTCAATTAGGGTTTTGGTCAGTGGTTAATTGAGTGTGAACCATGGCTTACAGTTAGTTAATATAGACTCACTCATTCAATTCAAATGACCTCCTTAGATATTCAAATTGCTCACTCAGTCAAGCTGTTGCTTGACATTGTAATTGTAATTATTCATTCTTTATTGAATATATAGAGCGACTACTATTCTGTAGACCGATTACACCATTTCATGAGTTATTTATTGATTAATATTTGATGAGATTGATGCTTTGTTCCTAGATCAATATACAATATTAATATGGTATAAGAGCTTACGGCGGGATGAAGATCTATCTCTCAAAAACAAGCTTTTTGACATATTTTTGCATGAAAAGTGAGCAATAACTCAAAAATCCAGCACTACACCAGAAGCCAAGGCTTACCACTTAATACCCCAAGTAAAGAACTTGTTGATCAAGCTTGCTTTATTGACTATGCTGGGTGTGATGAAAGCCTAGAATGTGCAGGCTGTTTGGCCTTACATTTCCCTTTCTATTTTGATTTTCAGGTTTCTACAGGTGAAGCATTCACTCCAGCACATTCAAATGGCCTCCTCAGTAGATCTCTTGACTCCACACAATTTCCACTCATGGAAAGGTGATATGGAGATTCAGCTACGCTCCAGAGGTCTTTTTAGAATCACCATGGACACTGAAGATGATCTTGGATCCACCATAGAAAAGTCAAGATTCTTGAACAAGAAGGATGAAGCCTTCGGTTTCTTATGCCTCTCTATTTCCTGAGACCTTCTCTTCCATCTTGCAAGATTGAATACACCGAAAGAAATATGGGACAAATTGGAATCTCTATACAGAAAGCATGATGACTTGAGGGTTTACCAGCTCAAAAATGAACTCATGTCTCTCCAACCATCCAATTTTGAGACTCTGAATTATTTCTTCACAAATTTCAAGCATACTATTTTACTCTTGAAGCAATGCAAAGTGGAGAAGAAGGATGATCAGCTCATCCTCATCATACTCTCCAAACTTGGGGCTGATTATTCAGTTTTTGTTTCTACATTCCGTGTGGGGAAGCTCACAACCCCTGGATGGACCATCCCTACACTCAATGCCTTCATTGAGTCCCTAACATGTGAACATGACAAGCTTGTCCAGATAGGGATCATCCGATCTTCCCGTGATCAAGCCCTACATGTCTCGGGGCCCAAATATCTGAAGGGTAAAGGTAAGCAACAAAAGAATAAAAAAACTAAGTTTGATGCTCCTAAACCTAGAGTTGAAAATCAGCAGCATGATGAGTCTTCTGGCTCAAGGAAGAACAAAGGAAAAGGGCATCATGGCAAGGAGAAAGTCAAGTGCTCTTATTGCAGGAAGGGTTTCCACCCTAAACTTGCCTGGAAGAATAAGCTTGATGAAGCAACCTCTCTCCTTGAGAGGAATCACATCAATATTTTGGAGAGCTTTCAGAGGAGAGATCAGCAAGATCGGGAACCACAGTATGAGAAAGGTCATGCCCTCATGGCAAGCACTTCGAAGTCCAAAGCACTGCTGATTGAATCTGGAGCTTTGAACCACATGATGGCTGAAAAGACTCCTTTTCATCCTTGGAGACTGGCAAATCCATTCCCATCCACATGGGAGATGACTCCACCATCATTTCTGAAGGACAAGGTACTGTAGATCTTGAAAATGGTTTTTTCTCTAATGTTTTGTATGTACCATCTCTAGCAGCAAATCTCCTTATTGTCTATCAGATGACACATATAGGAGTGCCTAAGAGAGTCTCTTTCAGCCCAAATGATGTTGAGATAACAGAAATTACATCGGGGAAACTCATTACTAAAGGCCTTGCAAACCATCATGCAAAAGCCTATGAGTTCTCTCACTTTGTTGTGGATGCAAAGCCCACCACTCTGCTAACTCATGGAAATGAGTTTAGCAGGCTATGGCATGAGAGTTTTGGCCATATTAATTTCAAATATTTGCATCAATTACAGAAAAACTCCATGGTTGAAGGCCTCCTGGTCATCAAGGCAACCACAGGAATTTGCAAGGGCTGTGTGATTGGAAAACACCCTGAGCACAAGTTCGATCGGGGGAAGGCAAACTGATCTACAAGCATATT
Source organism: Pseudotsuga menziesii (assembly GCA_001517045.1). Lineage (NCBI taxonomy): Eukaryota > Viridiplantae > Streptophyta > Pinopsida > Pinales > Pinaceae > Pseudotsuga > Pseudotsuga menziesii. The sequence continues at coordinate 836,581 of LPNX010515863.1, read as the reverse complement.
GGGGATGATACATTCTGATATCAGCGGTCTGATGTCTGTCACATCCATGAATGGATCAAGGTACCTCCTTACTTTAATTGATGATTTTTCAAGGTATACATGGGTTTTCTTTCTCAAAAAGAAATCAGAAGTATGTGAAAAATTTTCTGAATTGAAGGCCTTGATCGAAAATGCCTCTAGGCTTAAGATCAAGATCTTGAGATCTGATCATGGAGGGGATTATGTTAGTAATGAGTTTCTGTACATGTGCTCCCAAAGTGGTATTCAGGTCCAGCATTCAATTCCCTACACTCCCCAACAGAACGGAGTAGGGGAAAGGAAGAACTGGTCTCTCAAGGAGATGACCACCTGTATGTTGGAATCTAAGAAGCTTGCTGCAAATTTGTGGGATGAAGCCATGAATGTTGTAGCATACATTCAGAACAGGGTGCCACATTCATCCATGAAAGGGAATACCCCTTTCGAATCATACTTTGGACACAAGCCGGATGTGTCGAACCTACGGGTGTTTGGGTCCACTGCATGGGCCCGGATTCCGCTTGATAAAAGAAGGGATTTGCAACCGCAAAGCATAGAATGTCTATTTATTGGGTATCCTAATGAATCTAAGGGTTTCAAGCTTCTGTATATCAAGACCAATTAGATCATCGAGAGAGAAGTTTCAAGTTCGATGAGCCTCTTCAGGAGGTGGAACTAGTGAAGGAGAAAACTGCTGATTTTCCTTCCTATTCTACTGATTATTTGGATGATGAAATTGGGGGTGATGACCCTGATTTGGATCCTCTGATTTATGATATTAGTGTGTAGAAATAATTAGATTCTGAATCATAACCTGAATTGCAAAATCATCTTCCTACATGGGCCCGACAGACACTCTCCTCCGCGGGAGACAACATTGGAAATCCGGATGACACAAGGAGAACCCGGTCTGGTTTCCAAAGAGAAAGTACTGTGCTCTCTTGTCCTGATAATTTGATTTCTGAAACTTGCTATTTGATGATTAGTTCAGATCCAAAATCCTACTACCATGCTCGGAATGATCTGAGATGGCAAGTTTCCATGGATGAAGAGATGGATTCTCTTCAGAAAAACACTACTTAGGAGCTAGTTTCTCTTCCTCTGGGAAGGAAATTGGTTCAATGCAAGTGGGTGTTTTGGAAAAAGGTTTCTTCTGATGGAAGAACCTAAAAATATAAGGCAATTCTGTTAGAAAAAGGTTTCTCTCAGGTCCAAGGAGTGGACTACCATGAGACCTTTGCACCGGTTGCAAAAATGGACTCCATATGCCTTGTTTTGGCAATTTCAGCATCCAAGAACTCGGAGGTGCAACACATGGATGTTAAGTCATCCTTTATACATGGATATATTCATGAGGATATATACATGAATCAAAATTATGGTTACATCACTGATCCATATTTGTTTTGCAAGCTAAAGAAGTCACTATACATGTTAAAACAGGCCCCAAGAAAGTGGTATTCCAAGGTGGATGCCTTCCTTCTCTCGCAAAACTTTCAGAGATGTAGATCAGATCCAAATGTGTATTTATAGAAGCATGATGGTCATATAATTATAATTTTTTTATATGTTGATGAATTACTGATCACAGGTAGCACAGTTTCCTCCATTTCAGCCATCAAAACTGCTCTCCACAATGCCTTTGAAATGAGTGATTTGGGGCTTCTAAAACAATTTTTGGGGCTCGAAATTGAGAAAAATTCTGATGGGATTATGGTCACTTAGTACAAATACACTTCAGACCTGTTATTCAAGTTTAACATGGTTTAATGTAGTCCTGCACCATTCCCTTTCCTTTCAGGGATCAGCCTTGAAGAAGGAAAAAGCACACCTCCAATGGACTGCACTATCTATCGACAACTGATTGGTAGTTTGTTGTACTTGACACATTCTAGGCCTGATATTTGTTATGCCATGAATTTTGTATCAAGATACATGTAGCAGCCTCATGATATTCATTGGAAGGCAACCAAGAGGATCCTCCAGTATATTTAGGGAACCAAGACCTACGGCATTCACTATGCTAAAGACTCCGAGCTAGAGCTGGTTGGATACACAGATACCGATTGGGCGAGTGATTCTATTGATTGGAAGTCTACTTCTAGATATGTATTCATGTTTGGTGGTGTCCCCATTTACTGGTCAAGAAAAAAGCAGGCTGCCATAGCACTATCTTCAGCAGAGGCCGAGTATCGAGGAGCGGTGAATGCTTTCATCCAAGCAGTTTGGTTGCAAGGCATTCTTTCAGAGTTTGATCTTGGTAGTAATTTGTCCACTGTCCTCTTTTGTGACAATCAAAGTGATATTAATATATCCATAGATACAGTTACTAGGTAGAGGAACAAGCATGTAGAGATTCACATGCACTACATCAGGGAGCTAGTGCATGATAGGACCATCATTTTGCAATACTGCCCGACTGATGAGCAGATTGCATACATCTTCACCAAGAGATTTTCAGAAAAGAAGTTCACTTACCTCCTTTCACTATTGGGGGTGAGTTCATCAGGGTGATTCAAACTACTTTCAGTGTTCAGCTTGAGGGAGGGTTTTTCCCACTGGGTTTTCCCTCTTTTCCTCACTTAGTTTGTTTTGAGCATTGTTTCAATTTCAGCATTGTACAGGGTGACTATGGCCTTAGTTGTCAGGGCCCTAGCATTTTTATGCATTTGTGTTTTCTAACTCCTCTTGAGTATAGCTTAAGGGGGGGTGTTGGAGACATTTACCACCTACACACTCTTTTTGGTCAAATTGACCTAGTTAAACCACTATCCTAAGTATAATTGACATTAATTGACATCAGTGGAGAATTAATTGACATCATCCAGCCACACCCACACCTACCTACAGTCAAGGAGGCTAACTTAGCCTTCTCCTACATTCGGGGAGGCTAACTGGAGCACTCCGGGGGTGATCTGAGTGATATTAATGCACCTAATTGCTCACTGGTGGTTACAATCAGTTCAACAAGTCAGTTAAGGCACCTCCTCTCATTAAATATATTATTTAATGATTATTTAATGATTTGGAGTCAACAGGGGCGCCTCCACCAACTTCTGATGATCAGTTTAGCTTCAATTAAACTCATCGGGGTTCATTGAAGTCATTGAAGCACTAGCACTTGATGGTTGGCTTGCTATGACATGTGTTTGATCTCTTTCAGTTGATACTTAGTCATTTATTGCACTCCGACTTGAGTTAGGGTTTTGGTCAATGGTTAACTGAGTGTGAACCATGGCTTACAGTTAGTTAAGATAGACTCACTCATTCAATTCGAATGACCTCCATAGGTATTCGAATTGCTCACTCATTCAAGTTGTTGCTTGACATTGTAATTGTAATTATTCATTATTTATTGAATATACAGAGCAACTACTATTCTATAGACCGATTACACCATTTCATGAGTTATTTGTTGATTAATATTTGATGAGAATAATGCTTTGTTCCTAGATCAATATACAAGATTAACAGAAGGAAAGAACATAAATATGAAGATGACTTTGAGAAACCAGTTGAAGAATGTGAATATCCAAAATGCAGAGACCATATAGTCATACTTTACAAGGGTCTCTCAAATCAAAGAACAACTTGAAGCAGTAGAAGAAGAAGTGGATAATGCAGAAGTTGTGATAACCATCTTGAATGGCCTCCATGGATCATGGGATTCATTCATTTGAGGAATGTGTGCCAGAAGGAAGTGATTACTTTAAGCAGACTTTAGGAAGAGCACACACAAGATGAAGCTCGACCCATAATAAGAGAAGAGAAGATAGGAGAAACTGAAGATCAAACACTCACAATTGAAAGAAGATCCCTCAAGCAATGAGGAATATGAAGAACTCAATTATTGAAGAACCTCTTATCCATATTAAGCATTTGGATAAGAAATGATGTTGTTATAAATGAAAAAGATGATGAAGTTGAAAGAAGGAGTCTACCCACAAAAAAAAATAAAGATAAGTATTCAATTGTCATTTCATGATATTTTTTTGTTATGCATTTGTTTATATTCAGTTGATATATTATGCATGATTTGCATTAATTACAGTATACTACTAATATCCATGTGATGGGTAAGTAGCTCATGGTGCTATACAACTCTCCATTGCTACTTATCTAGAATGAAACTTTGCTGACATATTGGATTAGTGCACAATCTCAATGATGTCTTGGTAGAGATGGAAGGAATCTAGAAATTTTCGGTGAGATATGGATGAATGTTGTATTGGCTAAAATAGTTGCATGATTATATCTTTATGCATAAGAATTTTCCATTGTGAATATGCCTTATGAAATCCTTCTAACCATACAACTGGTGCATTTGACTTGTAGGAAAGATCACGTACAATTGCCTACAAGAAAATAAGGATGAGAATTTTTCCGAAGAACAAGTGACGACAGTTCAAGAAATTATTGAAAATGAAGAATAACATGATGAGACTTCAATAGGCCTCATATACACTCTAGTTGTGTGACACTATTGAGTGATAGCATTGATGCAAATCCTTCCAGCTATGAGGAAGTATCCAAGAAGAAAGGGAAGGAGAGTACCAATTCAAGAAGAATGATGTCTAGGATGCAGTATCAAGACCTGAAGGGAAGTCCGTAATTTCTTCCATATGGATCTACAAGATCCAACATGTAGTAGATCAAAACATCGTGGGATACAAGGAAAGATTTATAGCACGAGGATTCTCATAGAAAGAAGGCGTAGACTACGAAGAGACATTTGCAGCCATTGGAAGTCGAAACACATGACAGCCAAAATCATGTGTACAAATTAAAGAAGGCCTCGTACGAGCTCAAAAGACACCCATGGGATAACACATACATGAGGAGCTTGAAGATCACCTAGAGTGATGAAAATATTAATCTTTTCTACAAGGTTGAAGATGAAAACCTATAGAGGATGACAAGCTCAGAGATGGGTGCAAGAAGAACATTTTCAAGATAGAGGATCTTGGTATCCAGTAACCCTAGTTGGATACATAGAATATTAGTAGCAGAGAAAGCTACTTGTCACTCTAGTACATAATGTTTCAATACATAGAGTACGAAAGGTAGAGGGAGAATGATGCTCCACTTCAAAGGGAGTGTATGCAGAAGATTATGAGATTCAACATGGTACGACAGGATGGACAGCTTACTCGTGGCTCTAGGATTTACTAAAAGTATAGCAGATTCCAACCTTTGCTTCAAGGTTGAAGGTGGAAGACCAGTGATGCTCCTGTTATATGTTGATGACTTTTTCCTGATAGAAAAGAGGAACTCATTAAAGTTTCAAGAAGGAGACTTGCTGCCGAGTTCGAGATGAAGGATTTGGATATGATGCACTACTTCTAGGCATGGCGGTGTGGCAGAATGTAGATGGAATCTCCCTGGGTCAAGGGAAGTATGCAGTAGATATCCTGAAGAGGTTTGGGATGATGGACTGCAAGTCCATGACCACACCCATGGCATCGAAATTGAAGCTATTGAGTGATGCTTCATTAAAGTCGGTTGATGCTACAATGTATCATCAGATAATTGGGTCATTGATGTACTTGATGAATACGAGACCAGATATTTTCTTTGCTGTGAACACATTGATCCAGTTCTTGACAGATTCGAGACATGTTCACCTAATTGTTGCAAAGCATATTCTGAGGTACCTGAAGAGTACAGTTTCTTATGGGATCAAGAATGAAGCGAATCAGAAAACTAACCTGCATGGTTATGTGGATTCAGATTGGGAAGGTAGTGCCATTGATAGGAAGAGCACTTAGGGGTGTTGATTCAATATGGGATTAGGTGTGATCTCTTGGATTAGCAAGAAGAATTCCTTCATGGCGCTGAGAACAACTAAGAGAGAGTTTGTGATCCAGATTGAGATCTCTTGAAAGAGGGAGTTCTAGTATAGCCAGTGAGGCAGGTTGTCTAAGCATAAAATATTGGCAAAGCTCATAGGTTGCTCAAACGTAAATGGTCATTTGGGTTGTCCTCAGATTTAATCGATCCTGGTGAAGCTCGGAGGTTATCCTTGGACGTAATCAACCCTGATGTGATTCTATGCTAGAAATGGCTAGAGTGAAGTTTGAGTACTTCAGGGAGAAGCTTGGAATTCTCCAAATCGAGGTTCCTTCCAAGGGGAAGTGATGAGTCTGTGAGCCCTTCTGACATGGTGGTAGGATTGGTTCCTCCCATGGTAAGATGAAAGTGCAGAGCCCTTCTGACATCAATACTGGATGTGTTCCTCTCATGGTCAGATGTAAGTGTAGAGCCCTTCTGACATGAATTTTGGATGTGTTCCTCTCATGGTCATATGTAAGTCCAAATCCCTTCTGACAAGAATGCTGGATGTGTTCCTCTCATGGTCAGATGTAAGTGCAGAGCCCTTCTGACATGAATGTTGGATGTGTTCCTCTCATGGTCAGATGTAATTATAGAGCCCTTTTGACATGAATGTTGGATGTGTTCCTCTCATGGTCATATGTAAGTGCAGAGCCATTCTGACATGAATGTTGGATGTGTTCCTATCATGTTCAGATGTAAGTGCAAAGCCCTTCTGACATGAATGTTGGATGTGTTCCTCTCATGGTCATATGTAAGTGCAGATCCCTTCTGACATCAATGATGGATGTGTTCCTCTCATGGTTAGATGTAAGTGCAGAGCCCTTCTGACATGAATGTTGGATGTGTTTCTCTCATGGTCATATGTAAGTGCAAAGCCTTCCTAACATGGATGCATGATTGGTTCCTCCCATGGTCAGACATAAGTGCAGAGCCATTCTGACATGGATGTGGGATTGGTTCCTTCCATGGTCAGATGCGAGTGTTGGGCCTTTCTGACATGGATGCAGGATGTGTTCCTCCCATGGTTAGATGTGAGTGTTGGGAGGGAATTTCTGACATGGATGCAGGATGTGTTCCTCCCATGGTCAGATATAAGTGTTGAAGAAGATGAAGACCTACATGGAGGCTAGGCCTACAACCAACATGAAAAAGGGATGGATCTGTGACGAGTAGAATTGATAGATAATACCATTTGTTCGAGATAGCGGAAGCAGTGATGATGATGATCCAGTGATGATCCATCTGTTAACACTCTATTAAATTTTGGGCATAAGTGATACTCACATCCTTCAGCCCCATCAAGATATGTTGAGAAGGCATTGTAGTATTCACAAAAGGATCCAAGGGCACACACAAGATAGCACCCAGCCTTTGGAATCAAATTCAATGACGAATGCCGAAATCAGCGAAACTGTCTGTGGATCGGAGAAACGGGGCTAAGAAGAAAGTGTTGGGCACGTTGGAGACGTTAAGGGAGAGCCATGATCAAAGGCTAAGGATGATCAGAGGGAAGATCAACAACGTCAAACCATTCCATACAGCGAACATGTATGACCCAAGCTACTTTTTCAGATTTGCAAAATAGTTTAAAGAACGGATGCATCCAATGGTCGAGATTGGGACCCAAGAAGCTCTGCAGCTGAGAAAGATTTTGCATCCAAAACTAGTGAGGATGAAAGCAGTAATTCTGGATCACAAAAAGTGGTACGAAGTGTTTTGATGGATGGTGCATATGAGATCATAGGGAGATCAACGATCATAGTTCATTTCGCAATCTGGAGTAGCACGGAGGGAAACAGGACTTCACTTCGCGAAGAATGGTGGGGTCCGTTCAGATCGACAGTTGTGAAGGAAGTTGGTCTCAATCAATGGTTGAGCTACACATGCATGAGGTAAGGAAAGGCATGGCATAAAGAACCCCACATATCTACAGTTTAGGTCATGAAAAGTAAAATCTACGGTGCAAACTACCTGGGATATGTGCGAAGGTTATGTTGTGTGAAAAAATATAAAGAGGCCCACACTAAGTTGCAAAGATTTGTCCTTTCTGAAACCTCGAAGCCATCAAATATCCAACCACATCCAAAGTGCCAGCCCAGACCAGCCAGGATACTATGCTACAGAACAAGGTAATCCCTTAATACCCCCTCAGTGTTACTTGAGAATGGACGAAATAGAAGTGGTTGGGGTGAGAGATGATGTAGAGCCTGAGGCCACAAGTCAGAGGATAGAAGAGAGCCTGTTAGATGAAAACACTGAGATTTTTGATACCATCCTGGTGGGAGAAGCTATTGAAACCGCCGGATGCAAATGGAAGCTCTTAAGAACCGAGGTAGAGATACCTGCGGTGTTTTTAACTCTTTCTTCCACTTCTTCTCTGTTGACCAAACCCCCCATTTCCCTGAATCTATCAAATTGTGTGCAGACAATTTATCTGTCATCGAAGGCGTTATTATGAATAAATCTAAGTCTAAAATCCTTTGCCCAGTTCAAGCTTCTGTCATCCGCAAAACCATGGATATCCTAGATGAATTCACCCATATATCCCAAGACTACTGAGAAGAAGAAATTGTACGTTGTTTTAGAGGGTCTACTGATGAAAGTAAAGAAACCTTCCTGAAGGCCTGCTCTAAACCCAATGGTGAACCCATCGACCTATCTTACCCTATTGACCTCAGCCAATTCAACGAAGAAACTCAGCAGTGTTTATCCCTGGCCAGTCAGTTCCTAGGTCTAGATACCGACACATACATCCCAGAGCCATTGCTGAGTCTTTTGTTCGTCTTAAGTACCTGTCCGGATGAACCTGAATTGCCTGGACAATCCAATCAGTATTGTTGCCTTAAATTTGATGAGTTCCTGGCCAAGAACATCCATTCTTAGTTAGCGAACTTCCACAACACTAAAATGTTGAGATTCCAATCCTTCTTGCTGAGGATGTTCATAGTCTATAATGAGAAGTACCTACAAGTACCAGAATTGGCAATCACTGCCTATATGGCCACGGGTTACTCTAAATTCATGAACCAGTTGATGGTTGAAATATATGAACTCTTCTTTCAGGAAAGGTTACCTAGGGTGTTTCCTGAGATGAGGCAATTGCTGTAACTGTCAAATAGCAAGAAGATAGGGGATTGGTTCCTCACAGAATTTGGAACAACCATAAGGTTCTATGGATTCATACATCCACCCTACGTCCTACCCACTTTTCTAACCCCCAGGATTTTCTCCCTAGAATTAATTCAGCAAAAACTCATTTTCAAAGAAGAACACTTCTTGAACTTTAAGAAAAGTTCAAGTTTGATTTTTCCATGGGAATTAAAACCATACATAGTTAGAAGCAGGGTTGCTTTTCCCCTGGTCGCTAACTTGCTTAGAGGTATGGAGTTTTCCATGGGAGAAGTGATAAATTATGACCCTCACTAGGTGATTTCCAAAAGAAGGAAAGCTCACAAATGTAGGCCTTTTGAGCACACTGAAATACCTGGAGAAGCGGCGAATTGGGACGATTTCCCTAATCCTGCCCCAATGAATACTAGTGCAGAGCAGGACACTAGCTCATAGCTACCGGGGGTAGTTTCTCCCCAAAGAGAGTTGGCTACAGTAATTGCGATTGCATGGGGATGCTCATCACTAGTTATCTCTTCGAAAAGTTCAATAAAAAGAGGGGATCCAGAGGGCCATGGACATTGAAGAAATGGAAACTGCTAGCATTCCCAAGAAACAAAAGGTGGAACTGGGACAACAATTGGTGCAGGTCAAAAGGGGACAGGCAAAGAAGAAGAATTTAATAAAAGAACAGTGACAGGAAGAGACTAAGGTAGCCGAATTGCAAATACAAGAGTATGTATTTGATGGATAGACTCCGAGCAAGCATGCATCCAAAGAAGAATGGTTGAGGTCTTATCGAGAGAGGGTTGATAAAACCTTCAAGGAGACAGCAGAACTATACAATGAAGCCTCGCGGTTTCCTCACCCCAATGTTGCACTGAAAACTATAAGCGATCATGCCACTGATACCCGTAGCTTAGCCCTGGCAATGGGGAACAAGGTGTCCGAGGTCAGAGTGAACATTTCAGAGGTTTCCACTACTAACATCATACACCTGAACAAAGAGACTAGAGATATACTGAATACCAGACTGCTTAAGGCTACCATATAGATGTCCAAGCTAAAGGAGAGTAAGGAGAAAACTTCGTGAAAACTTCAAATATTTTAAGAAAGGTGAGAGTGGAGAATAAAGCACTCAAAGCCCAAATCAACAACTTACAAAAGGAAGCAATGCAAATAGAAGGATCTGCACAGAAAGGTATTTTGGATCAGAAATTGCTCGATGACAAAGAGAAGGAGATCTGGACCTTGAAAAAGAATTTAAAAACCCCTGGCACCCATCTCGCTCAAGCGGATGAATTGGCTGACTTCAAAAGGGAAAAAGAGGTATTGAACTCCGATCTTACTAACTACAAGGCTAAGCTAGTGAAGCTTGAAGAAAATGGGAGACAGTGGGAAGCAGATATCTAGCTTTTGAAGAATAGCGAAGCAGAATTGAAAACCAGATTAGCAATGAAGTAAAATGAGCTTCAAAGCAGAAGCATGGAGAATACAATTCAGTCCACAGGTATGGCTGGAGAGATAGATACCAACTCCCTCTCCAGAGCAATGTCCCAGATAGGCTTAAAGGATATCGAGCTCATTAAACTTAAACAACAGATTGAGGAACTGGAAAAGGAAAGAGTTAAAGAGGAACTAGGAAGAGAAAAGGCAGAGGAGAAATGCTAAGAATTGGCTCAACAAAATGCTAAATTGAGCCAACAGGTGGTCGACAAAATTGCCTTGCAAGGTGCTAGGCATCTGATCTGGGATCAAATCATCATGGAAGCTAACAAATTCTAGCCCTACCTAGATATTATTGAATATCAGGAAATTGCTATGAGAGAAGCCAAGAAACAAGCCTAGATATTATTGGCAGAAGTGAACAAAAGGCCCTTGGTGACCGTGGAGAATGCCATAACCTTGCTGAGCTCTATGTCAGATGGGTCCGCTAGCATATATGGTATTCAAAACAGGGTCGCTATTGTCTCTGGAGCTAGAAAGATAGTGGCTAAGCATAGGATGATGGAGATGGTATGGGCCAAAATAGAAGTTACTGAGCACAAAGTCCGAGAATTCGTCAAGTTATTCAGACCACTGATAAGTAGAGGGATCCCCTTTTTTTGGGAAGCAAAGGGTCCTTTAATGTCTCAGAAGGAGTATCAGGAGTGCCTAGTGCACTGCGAATTGGACCACAACAAATTTGGAGATATGCAACAAGCGTTGTCGGGGAAGATCGTTTTTGACAAATTGGCCAGTGATTTTGAGTTATTGTTTGATTTTAAAGCTAAATGCTCCAAATTCCCCAAGATTTCATACCCGAAAATGATGGAGCTCAAAGCGCAAGCATACAACATGATAGCTGTGACCCTGCCTGTTCCCGATTTATGGAGAGTCATCCAACAATATGGGTCACCCAAACTCAAAGCGCACTCGTAAAAGTGACAATGATGGTACATGGGAAATTTTCTCTGTGTTGAATAACCATCCCAACGGTCGCTTTTCTTGGAGGTTTGTATAGTCATCACCCGCCATATGGGAGTATGGGATGCTCTCATGCCTATTTCATCCTGCGTTTCACATTTCATTGTCTGGCCATTTCGTGAAAGTCGTAGCCAATGTGCCACCTAAGAGGCTGTCAGAGGATGTCCTTCTGATTGTAACAAATTTTGATTCCCGAATGTCAATCTCGGAAAACCAAATCCTATAAATATACCTCCTAAAGAAGGAGAAGGGGTTGAAACGAATGTAATTTTTGCTGTGTACGTTTTTGAGAGAATTTTAATAAAATTGCAAAGTCGAGGTCGGCGTTTCTTACAGGGATTCATGTGTCGTTCATATTTGCAGTCTGTAGCTTCCTTCTTATGTGAATGTTTTTCCAGTTAATCTCGTCCATTTTGTTTTCTTTCATATCTAAAATGTAGTGTATAACAGTTTGGAATTCATACTTGCTATGCTCTGGCTGTTGTTTTAGATATTCACCAAAGTTTTCTTCTAAAGTTGATACAGAATTCATTTTTCAATGCTCTGTGCTGATGGTCTGTTCATGTTCCTCTCTTTCACCAGACAATTATAAATCGACTGTGACCAAGTGGCTATCTTTCCCCTTTGTTGGAATCGCTTGCATAAGTTCTGTTTATTTCTGTTATATATCTTGACTCCATCGCCCAATGGTTCTAGGTTTTTTTTCAATCAATTTTACAAACAATTTATAGTTTCACTTGTATATATATCTGCCACTGTTAATATTTGGTGAGAGATCCCTCTCGAAATAGTAGAAGGCCAGTTCTCTCTTCAAAAGTGTTTTTGTTGTTACCTAGGAGTGAGCCCTCCGCAACCTTTGGGCTCATTTTCGGTGCTAACAAACCGGCACCGTTGTCAGGGAAGAGATTGAATATCATCCCTGGGAAGAACGAAAAAGATTCAAAGGATAAAGAGTCTCTATGGGAAGACAAAGATTCATACATGTGAAGAAGGTTGTATCATTTTCCCTCACGACTCCACTAAAATATTCTGGAAGGTGACTCCACTGGGGAGACTGACAATCGAAAAGAAAGAGATTTTTGGGGGAAAACATAAATTTCTGAATTCACTAGAAGGTTGTACGTTTGTCCTGGTGAATCCACACTTGCTTCGACCAGCACCACGCTAGATATCTTGGCTTCCAGAAAGATCCACACAAGAGGTAACTCTGATACCATAACTTTAATCAGTGTGGATAATCTCGAAAGAATACTTAGGAATAGAAATAAAGAGAAATTGGATTCTCCATTGTTTGATACTTCATCATCTCAATATTTGTACAGCTTAGCTGAACCCGAGTGGGGGATTGGGGCTGAAAGAATACTGACCAAGTCTAAATCTGAATTTGACCTAAGAAAAGCTGGGGTTGACCCTAATATGCTGCAATCCTATGTGCTTGATTCTTTGTGGCTGAACCTAGAAACCCCACCAAAGGCTGAAGAGATAGCCCCTATCTTTCAGAACACCCAGTTTCCAAACCCCCTGTCTATCCCTAACCGACCTACCCCGATGGATGCTGCTAGATTTGCCTCGTTAACCCTACCTCTAGCTCTACACGACCTCCCTATGAATTATGCCCAAAGAATTGCTCTCTATGACGGGGAGGGGAATGTCTCAGCAAGATACCATGTGGATAAGTTTGATGACTTCGTCGACCTAGAAGAGGTGGATGACGAAGATGTCAAAATGCAGTTGTTCACTTAGAGTTTGTCTGGGGAAGCCAAGAAATGGTACAAATATTTTCCACCTAGGTCTATCCACAGCTTCGCTAGCTTTCAAACCATATTCCTAGAAAGGTGGGATTATAAACAAATCCCATTACAGGTCTTGTCTCAATACAACAATCTCAAGAAAGGAGGTTTTGAATCAGTCCATGAGTTTTCCAACAGATTCATGTGGGTCTACAACTCGATACCTTCCGATATCAAACCTTCGCCCGGGGAGGATAAACTTCATTACGTTGATGCCTTTGACAATGATTTTGCTTTGTTATTGAGAGAAAGAAAGTCAAACACCCTCCCAGCCATGTTCACTAATGCCATAGAAGTAGAGGCCAATATGATGGCACGTGGAAAATTAAACCGAGGGCGGAGATTGACAGAAGGAAAGGTAGAGAAGAGACACACCCCTCTACTTCTGCCTCTTCATCTAGTGATATAAAATTTGAGATGATGCTCAAAACTATGGAAAAGTTGATGGGAAGGCTAACAGTAGAGGCCAAGCCGGTGAACCGGGAGCAGAACAAGCCTCAAATAAGGACTCCCAATTTTAGGAGGCAAGTCCCTCCCCTGCTCCAACCAAATAGACCAATGGATATGAGGAATTAGAGAAACCAAGAAGAGCAGCCAATTAGGCCTCCTTTCCCTGAAAATTATGTGGCTATCGAAGATGAAGTTGAATCTGCCGAAGACCATATCCATCATTTCGGCGATTTGGACTCTGAGATCTACTTGAATGAAGAGGAACATGATATGTTCGCTCAGGTGGATGACAAGACCCTGACTGAGGAATTGGAGCAATATCATAAAGGGTATATGCATGCTATAGATGATGTCAGGAAGATCAAGTTAAGGAGTAGAGACATCACTATACATAAAAAGGGTGGTGACTCTGTTGGAAACGCTGCTTTACATAAGGGAGGGTTAAACCCAGACCAACCTTCTAGTAGTCAGAACATCCCCGGGAAAGGAAGTGAAAAACAAAAAGGGTCGATGGCACCTAGAGAAGTGGAAAAGGGGAATAGTAATGTGAGAGAGTTGGAGCCAGTGGCACCTGTCGAACTGGGCAAAACCCCTCCCTTGTTTAATCTCCAAAACGAGCTAGCTAAGCTGAAGGTCTCGATTCCTTTCAATGAATTATTGAGGAATCAGGAGTACAGGGACACTATAACAATGACGATTGAAAATCAAGGAGAAGCTCACCCTAATATCTTAGAGCTGACCGAGGACAACCCTACTATTATTATGGGGTCTAAGATTGATAGCGTGGACAGCGACGATGAGGAGGTGCCACCCTTTTACATGATATTGAATGTGCATGATATGGTGTTACACAATGCTATGCTGGATTCAGGAACCTCACACAATTTGATTCCAAAGGGAGTGGTGGAAATCCTGGGGATGGAGATTACAAGGCCTTATAAAGACCTGTATTCCTTTGATTCTAAAAGGGTGAAATGTCTGGGACTGATCAAATGCATGGTGGTATCTTTAAATAAGTTGCCATATAAAATTGTAGTCATGGATGTCGTCATGGCCAACATTCCTCCCAAGTTTGGTATTTTGCTATCAAGATCTTGGACTTCGAAGCTGAAAGGCATCTTGCAAATGGACACGACCTATGCAACAATTCCAGTTCGGAATGAAAGCAAAAGGATATACAGTGAGAAGAGGTTGCCTTACGACGTGAGCAGTCAGACTCAACCCGGAATCCATCATGTTTATTCCATCGACACAGACTTGAGGTCCTCTATTTTCTTCAATGATATATCTCCTTGCAACTCAAAAATTGTTATGCCACAAAAAGATAAAAAAGATTCCATCGAGCTGGAAGCTGAAAGGAAGCAAATGTACGAAGGAATGTGGAAGATGTATTTCGACGACTCGGTGTCTAAAGCGAGTGTTGGCGCAGGTGTGTATATAATCTCCCCCACTGAATATACCAAAACCTACTCTTATAAGTCTTTGAATTCTCTAACAATGTAGCAGAGTATGAGGCCTTGTTGCTGGGCCTACGTGCGCTGAAAGATTTAGGAGCGAAAAGGGTCCAAACTTTTGGGGACTCAGAGCTTGTAGTAAATCAAGTGAATGATATCTATCAGACTAAACATCCGAGAATGAGAGCATATCGGAATGAGGTATGGGATATGTTCAAAAAAAAATTCACTGAACATATGGTCCAAGTGATTCCCAGAGATGAGAATGTGGTAGCAAACTCTCTGGTGACTGTAGCAGGAAAATTTGAAGCTCCTGCAGCAGGCAAAAAGAAATATAAAGTGAAGATTGTAAATAGACCTTCCATACCAGATAACACTAAGTATTGGCAAGTCTTCGAAGATGATATGCAAATCAAAATATTTCTGGAGATGTCTGGTGATTTTGTGAACACTCACATTGATGAAGGTGGCGTTGACCCTGAAAACTTCCTAGACGTTGAAGAGGAAGGGGAAGAAGCCATCGGGACGGGAACGCTAAAGGATTCCTTGGGAGGCAGGGATATAGTCCAATTGAAAAGCAATCATATTCCCAGGGGCCTGATCCCTTTAGAATCTCTTTTTGACGAAAATGATGTAGCCAGGGATCCGAAGGTCGAGCCTGCCACAGATGCTGTCGAAGATGTAGATATCGGCACTAAAGGTGACCCTAAAATTGTAAAATTGTCCAAGAAATTGCCCACTAAAGAAAAAGAAGGGTATGTGAACCTAATGAAAAAGTACACAGATGTGTTTGCATGGAGTTATGAAGATCTCAAAGAATATGACACTTCCATCATACAACATACTATTCCAATTAAACCCGAAGAAAAGCCATTCAAGAAAAAACTCAGGTGGATTAATCCGAAAAAGAAGTAAAAAGGTTGTTTGATGCAAAGATAATAGTAACTCCGAGGTTTTCAAAATGGGTAGCCAATTTGGTTCCTGTCCGAAAAAAGAATGGGGAAATAAGGATATGCGTAGATTTCAGGAATTTAAATAAATTTTCTATGAAAGATAACTACCCATTGCCAAAGATGGACCAGATCCTGCAGAGGGTGGTAGGTGCAGAGAGGATATCCACTATGGATGGTTTTTTTGGGTACAATCAGGTGAAGGTGTTTCCTGAAGACCAAGAAAAAAATTCTTTCACCACACCTTGGGGTACATTCATGTACGCAAAGATGTCATTTGGGTTAATGAATGTTGGAGAAACTTTCCAACGCGCCATGGATATTGCTTTTGCAGATGAGAGAGACAAATTTGTGGTGATATACATGGATGACATTACTTGTACTCCATGTGGGCTAAAGATCATTTCAGGCACCTCGAAAGAGTTTTCATTAAATGCAGAAAGTATGGCATTTCCTTGAACCCTAGAAAGTCGAACTTCGCTCTGGAAGAAGGAAAGTTGTTGGGGCACATTATTTCAAAGGAAGGGATCGGGATCGATCCAGACAGGGTAAAAGGAATTTTGAAAGAAGAGGAACCAAGGAGCAAGAAATAAATCCAATCTTTCATCAGCCAAGTCAACTTCTTGAGGAGATTCATCCCTAGCTTTACAGAAATACTAATGGACATTACTTACATGTTAAGGAAAGATCATGAAATTAAGTGGACGGTGGGAGCCAAGAAAGCTTTCAAAGATATAAAATAGGCCATTTCAAAAGCTCCTGTTCTGATTAGCCCAGATTTTGAAAAGGATTTCTTAGTATTCTCTTATGCCTCAGAACACACTGTAGCGACAGTGTTGCTGCAAAAGAATGATCGGGGTGAAGAACAACCCATAGCATTCTTCAGTAATATATTGAGAGATGGAGAACTGCAATATAGTATAATGGAAAAAAAATCCTATGTCTTGGTTAAATCCTTGAAGGATTTCAGAATCTACATCCTCCATTCCCACATAATTTCATATATACCTTGCAGCTTAGTGAAAAGCATACTTACACAGCCTGACCTAGAAGGAAAGAGAACTAGATGGGTTGCAGTACCCCTGGAATATGACATAGAAATCAAGCCCACAAAGTTAATCAAAGGGAAAGGATTGGCTAAGATGATGATGGATTCCCATTGTGACTCTCTATAGCTAAATTTCTCGCTTGTCAGTTTGGTTAGGGAGAAGCGGAGGTGCAGGTGAAGCCTGACTTCTTTATGTCTCCTTGGTATGCTGACATTGTTTTTGTATTATAGAATTTACAACCCCCTACTGGGATAAGCAAAACCCAGGCTAGATCCCTAAAACTGAAAGCTGCAAAATTTTTCATCATAGAACAATATCTCTACTGGAAAGACCCCAGGGGGATACTACTGAATTGTCTTCTGGAGGACGAAGCTCAATGTATGGAAAAGGAATTTCATGAAGGAGATTGTGGAGGACACCATTCCTGGAAATTCACCACAAACAAAATTTTGAGAGCAGGATTTTATTGGCCCATGTTGTTTTTAGATGTCTATAAGCAAAAAACTAAATGCCACCAGTGTCAAATTTTTGAAGGGAAAAGGAAGGTGGTGTCTCTCCTCCTCAACCTGATATCTGTGGAATCTCCTTTCCAGCAATGGGGGTTAGATTTCATTGGAGAGATAAATCCAAACTCCTTTAGGCAACATAAGTGGATTCTGACTGCCACCGATTACTTCACAAAGTGGATTGAGGCCACACCCACCAAGCGAGCTATAGAAGAAGTGATAATGGATTTCATAGAAAACAATATTCTGGCAAGGTTCGACTGCCCAAGGAGGTTTGTGACCGACAACGCCCCTGCATTTAAATCCAAAAAGATGATCAATTTTTTCCATCAATACCATATAAGCCTAAATCACTCTACGACTTATTACCCACAGGGGAATGGGTTGGCCGAATCTTCTAACAAAAGCATTGTGAGGATCATTAAGAAGTTGTTGGGGGATAACAAGAAAGCTTGGCACACTAAATTGAAATATGCCTTGTGGGCCGATAGAATCAGCACCAAAAGGGCCATTGGCATGTCACTATTTCAGTTATTATATGGAGCCGAAGTAATTTTTCCTAACTCTTTGGGTGTTCCAGTCATGAAGTTATTACGGGATCCGTTGGATGACCCCAATCCCATTCAAAGAAAGATCAACCAGATCATTGAGCTTAATGAAGTAAGGGACAAGGCTTATGATAAAGTCCAGATACACCAAGAGAAAATGAAGAATACATTTGACAGGAGAGTAAAAGAAGATATTTTCCAGGTCGATGACTTGGTGTTGAAATGGGATGCCCCTCACGAAGACAAAGGGAAGCACAGAAAATTCAACAATTTGTGGGTAGTCCCTTATCTTATTGCGGCGCATAGAGGAGACAACGCCTTCATTTTGTAGTATCCAGATGGGTCACAGTATGAAGAAGGCACAATAAATGGGAGGTTCCTGAAGCACTACTTGGAATAAAGGGACTTAGATCCATGTATCATAGTGTAAATATGTCTTATGTTTTAATCAGTATGGATGGTGAATTAGAAGATTTGAATCCCATGGAGAAGGCCCTAAGATCAGAAGAGGTAACCATTCTTTCAGAATTTGTTTTTCTTTTAGGCAATAAAATAATAGGAGGTTCTCAATGGATGAGGCGACTAGTCTAGGGGTTCTTTTCTACCTCACTAGGAGGATAACATGCCTCGTGGAGTCGGTTGTTAACTCTGTTAAATTTTGGGCATAATTGATACTCGCGTCCTTCAGCCCCGTCGAGAAGTGTTGAGAAGGTAGCATAGTATTTGCAGAAGGAGCCAAGGGCACGCACAAGATAGCACCAAGCCTTCGGAATCAACTTCGATGATGAATGTCGAAAGCAGGGAAACAACCTGTGGATCGGAGAAATGGGGCTAAGAAGAAAGTGTTGGGTACGCTGGAGGTGTTAAGGGAGAGTCATGATAGAAGGCTGAGGATGATCAGAGGGCATATCAATGGCGTCAAACCATTCTGCACGGCGAACATGTCCGACCCAAGCCACTTTTTCAGATTTGCGAAATAGTTTAAAGAACGGATGCATCCAATAGTCGAGATTGGGACCCAAGAAGATCTACAGCTGAGAATGATTTCGCATCCCAAACTAGCGAGGACGAAAGCAGTAATTCTGGATCGTGAAAAGTGGTACAGGACATTTTGATCAATGGTGCATATGATATCAGAGGGAGATCAGTGGTCATAGTTCATTTTGCAATCTGGAGTAGCAAAGAGGGAAACAAGACTTCGCTTCACGAAGAATGGTGGCGTCCGTCCAGATCGACGGTTGTGAAGGAAGTTGGTCTCGATAAATGGTCGAGCTACACACATGCAAAGTAAGGAAAGGCATGGCATAAAGAACCCCACATATCTATAGCTTAGGTCACAAAAAGTAAAATCTACAGTGCAAAACACCTGGGAGATGTGCGAAGGTTATGTTGTGTGAAAAACTATAAAAAGGCCCACACTAAGTTGCAAATATTTGTCCTTTTTGAAACCTTGAATCCGTTGAATATCCAACCACATCCAAAGTGCCAACCTGGACCGACCAGGACACTGTGCTACAAAACAAGGTAATCCCTTGATACCCCCTCAGTGCTATTTGAGAATGGACGAAATAGAAATGGTTGGGGTGAGAGATGATGTAGAGCCTGAGGCCGCAGGTCGGAGGACAGAAGAGAGCCTGTTAGATGAAAACACTGAGATTTTTGATACCATCCTGGTGGGAGAAGCTATTGAAAGCACCAGAGGCAAATTGGAAGCTCTTAAGAACCGAGGTAGAGATACCTGCGGTGTTTCTAAATCTTTCTTCCACTTATTCTCTATCAACCAAACCCCCCATTGCCCTGAATTTGTCAAATGGTGTGCAGACAATTTCTCTGTCATCGAAGGATTTATTATGAATAAATCTAAGTCTAAAATCCTTTTCCCAGTTCAAGCTTTTGTCATCCATAAAACCCTGGATATCCCAGATGGATTCATCCATATATCCCAAGACTACTGAGAAGAAGACATTGTGCATTGTTTTATAGGGTCTACTAATGAAAGTAAAGAAACCTTCCTGAAGGCCTGTTCTAAACCCAATTGTGAACCCATCGACCTATCTTAACCTATTTACCTCAACCAATTCAACGACGAAACTCAGTGGTGTATGTCCCTGGCTAGTCAGTCACTAGGTCTAGATACTGATGCATATGTCCCAGAGTCATTGCTGAGTCTTTTTTTCGTCTTAACTACCTGTCTAGTCGAACCTGAATTACCTGGACAATCTGGTCAGTCTTGTTGCCTTAAATTTAATGAGTTCCTGGCTGGGAACATCCATTCTCAGTTAGCAAAATTCTATGACACTAAAATGTTTAGATTCCAGTCCTTCTTGCTAAGGATGTGCATAGCCTATAATGAGGAGGACCTACAAGTACCAAAATTGGCAATCACTACTGATATGGCCACCAATTACTGTAAATTCATGAACCAGATGATGGTTGAAATATATGAACACTTCTTTCAGGAAAGGTTACCTAGGGTGTTGCCTGAGATGAGGAAATTGCTGCAATTGTCAAATAGCAAGAAGATAGGGGACTAGTTCCTCACAAAATTTCGAATGACCATAAGGTTATATGGCTTCATACATCCACCCTACGTCCTGCCCGCTTTTCTAACCCCCAGTGTTCTCTCCCTAGAATTAATCCGACAAAAACTCATTGTCGAAGAAGAAAACTTCTTGAACTTTAAGAAAAGTTCAACTTTGATTTTTCCATGGGAATTAAAACCATACACAGTTAGAAGCAGGCCTGCTTTGCCCCTAGTCGCCAACTTGCTTATAGGTATGTATTTTTCCCTGGGACAAGCAATAAATTATGACCCTCACCAGGTGATTTCCAAAAGAAGGAAAGCTCAAAAATGCGGGCCTTTTGAGCACACTAAAATAACTAGACTTAGAGAAGCGATGAATTGGGATGATTTCCCTAATCCTACCCCATTGGATACCAGCACAGAGCAGGACACTGGCTCATAGCTACCAGGAGTATTTTCTCCCCAAAGAGAGTTGGCTATAGTAGTTGTGATTGCAGGGGGATGCTCATCACTGGTTAGCTATTCGGAAAGTTCAATAAAAATAGGGGATCCAGAGCCCATGGACACTGAAGAAATGGAAACTGCCAGCACGCCCAAGAAACAGAAGGTGGAACCAGGACATCAATTGGTGCAGGTCAAAAGGGGACAGGCAAAGAAGAATAATTTAATAAAAGAACAGCGACAGGAAGAGCCTGAGGCAGCCGAATTGCAAATACAAGAGTATGTATTTAACGGACAAACTCTAAGAAAGCATGCGTCCAAAGAAGAATGGTTGAGGTCTTACCAAGAGAGGGCTGATAAAACCTTCAATGAGATAGCAGAACTATACAACAAAGCCCTGTGGTTGCCTCACCCCAATGTGGCACTAAAAAATGTAAGGGATCATGCCACTGATACCCTTAGATTAGCCCTAGAAATGGGGAACAAGGTGTCTGAGGTCAGTGTGAACCTTTCAAAGGTTCCCATGACTGACATCATACACCTGAACAAAGAGACTGGAGATATACTGAATACCAGACTGCTTAAGGCTACCATACAGATGTCCAAGCTGGAGGAGAGTAAGGCGAAAACTTCAAATATTTTAAGAAAGGAGAGAGTGGAGAATAAAGCACTCAAAGCCCAAATCAACAACTTACAAAAGGAAGCTATGCAAATAGAAGGAGATCCAGACCTTGAAAAAGAAGTTAAAAATCCCTGGCATCCAGCTCACTCAAGCGAATGAATTGGCTGACTTCGAAAGGGAAAAAGAGGTATTGAACTCCGAGCTTACTGACTGAAGGCTAAGCTACTAAAGCTTGAAGAAAAGGGGACAATGGGAAGCAAATATCCAACTTTTGAAGAATAGCGAAGTAGAATTGAAAACCAGATTAGGAATGAAGGAAAATGAGCTTCAAAGCAGAAGCATGTAGAATACAATTCAGTCCACAGGTATGGCTGGAGAGATAGATACCAGCTCCCTCTCCAGAGCAATGTAATAGATAGGCTTAAAGGATACCAAGCTCATTAAAATGAAACAACAGATTGAGGAACTGGAAAAGGAAAGATTCAAAGAGGAATGAGGAAGAGAAAAGGCAGAGGAGAAATGCCAAGAACTGGCTCAACAAAATGCTAAATTGAGCCAACAAGTGGTCAAAAAACTTGCCTTGCAAGGTGCTAGGCAACTGATCTGGGATCAAATAATCATGGAAGCTGACAAATTCTGTCCCTACATAGATATCATTTAAGATCAGGAATTTCTATGGGAGAAGCCAAGAAACAAGCCCAGAAAGTATCGACAGAAGTGAACAAAAGGCCCTTAGTGACCGTAGAGAATGCCATAAACTTCTTGAGCTCTATGTCAGACGAGTCCGCTAGCAGATATGGTATTCAAAATAGGGTCACTATTGTCTCTGGAGCCAAAAATATAGTGGCTAAGCACAGGATGATGGAGACGGTACGGCCCAAAATAGAAGTTAATGAGCACAAATTTCGAGAAGTCATCAAGTTATTCAGACCACTGGTAAGCATAGGGATCCCCTTTTTCTGGGAAGAAAAGGGTCCTTCAATGTCTCAAAAGGAGTATCAGGAGTGCCTAGTGCACTGCTGATTGGACCACAGCAAATTTGGAGCAATGCAACAAGCGTTGTCAGGGAAGGTCATTTTTGACAAATTGGCTAATGATTTCGAGTTATTGTTTGATTTTAAAGCCGCATGCTCCAAAGTCCCCAAGATTTCATACCTGAAAACGATGGATCTCAAAGCGCAAGCATATGAAATGATAGCTACGACCCTGCCTGGTCCCGATTTATGGACAGTCATCTAACAATATGGGTCACCCAAACTCAAAGCGCACTCGTAGAAGTGACAATGATGGTATGCGGGAAATTTTCTCTGCATTGCATCCCCATCCCAACGATCTCTTTTCTCAGAGCTTTGTACAGTCATCACCCACCATATGGGAGTATGGGATACTCTCGTGTCTATTTCATCCCGCATTTCACATTTCATTTTTTGGACGTTTCATGCAAGTTGTAGCCAATGTGGCACCTAAGAGGCTATTAGAAAATGAACTTTTGATTGTAACAAATTTTGATTCTCGGATGTCGATCTGGGAAAACCAAATACTAGAAATATACCTCCTGAAGAAGGAGAAGGGGTTGAAACGATTGTAATTTTTGCTGTGTATGTTTTTGAGAGTATTTTAATAAAATTGCAGAGCTGAGGTCGACATTTCTTACAGGGATTCATGTGTCATTCGTATTTGCAGTCTGTAGCTTCCTTTCTTATGTGAATGTTTTTCTAGTTAATCTCATCCATTTTGTTTTGTTTCATATCTGAAACATAGTGTATAACAGTTTGGAATTCATACTTGCTATGATCCGACTATTGTTTCAGATATTCACCAAATTTTTCTTCTAAAGTTGATACAGAATTCATTTTTCAATGCTCTGTGTTGATGGTCTGTTCATGTTCCTCTCTTTCACCAAATAATTATAAATCGACTGTGACCGTGTGGCTATCTTGCCCCTGTGTTGGAATTGCTTGCATAAGCTTTGTTTATTTCTGTTATATATCTTGACTCCATCGCCCAATGGTTCTGGGTTTTGTTTCAACCAATTTTACAAACAATTTGTAGTTTCACTTGTACATATATCTGGCACTGTTGACATTTTTTGAGAGATCCCTCTCAGAAGAGTAGAAGGCTAGTTCTCTCTTTGAAAGAGTTTTGCTATTACCTAGGAGCGAGCCTTCTGCAACCTTTGGGCTTATTTTTGGTGCTAACACCATCTTTGATGATGATCCAGAGAAGAAGACGTGTGCTGATAAATTGTCTCAAGAGAATACCTTCCTAGTTAAGAGGGACTATTGATGTATTTGTAACTTTGAAATGTATTCACTTGTATGACATATTCGAAATGTATTCACTTGTAGAAAGAAACTAGGTGCCACTTTGAGAGAGATTCCCTATGCTTTATGGAAACAATGATGGAATATTATATGAAAAATCAGACCTGATTGCGGACCTATGAAAATATGACATGTCAGGGATAAAAACATCCTCCAAGAGGGAGCACTTGGGTTTTGGTAGAAACAATTCAAATTTGGAGGAAGATGAAGGGATGAGGAGAAGAACAAGTGTCATGGAGGTTACTAAACATCAAGGATGAGTTGGAGGAATACTATGGGAGGGAATTTGATTTTGGAGGACTTTAGGAGATTTATAAAAATATGTCTTGAGGAAAGATAATGAATTTTTATCATTTAATAATTTTCCTTTGGCATTTTGGAAAGCACTTGCCTATCCATTTCACGATGAGTGCTTACTCTCCCTGCTAGTGAGCCAATTTCGAGGGAGTTGGATTCTCATCCAAATTGGTTGTTGGAGAGGCCACCCTGATATCTCATTTTGATCTTAATGGAGTTTTTATTATTATTTTAGATAGGATTCTGCTACAGTTCGTGACCCATCTCTCCTCCCATTCTCTCAATCCCTACTTCAATATTCCCATGATTCCCTATGATGGAACACTTGTGTTAATGATGGTTGCGCCTTGTTGGGTCCAGTTGATGCCCAAGCATGGTGAATGATTTATGGATATGTAATATGTCTCCCATACTCTCTATAATTCAAAATTAGTAGAAATACATATGCAAAAATTTCCACATTTTCGAGCTATGGTTTGACTAGTTTCCATGTGTTGGTTTCCCATTTCAATGGAGTTGTATCTTATCTGTTTTCAGTATTTGCTCTGATGTTATATGCTATTGGGTGAGATATCAATATGTTTTTAATGGTATACATTCCTTATTCTATGTTATGAACCATTTCATATGCATTTTATGAGTCATAGTTGAGATATTGTAACACCCCAGTTTTGACCTCATGGTATTGAATTGCATATGATGTAAATAGCATTTGTAAATCGTGGTGTGGAGCTCAAGGAAAAGGCCCCACCATGGATTAAGTATTTTATCTTTCGACAGTTAAAATAAATTCCTATGTTTTATGTGTTATCCAAGAACAATATGTTTTGATACATCATGTAACTTGCAATTAATAAAAATACCACAACTAGCTATGCGTCGCAACGTTAAAGAGATGGGGGCATGATTTCACAAGGAATAGGAAGGGGGAAATAATTAAACCCTTGATCCAATGGGTTAAATCCAATGTCAAAAGGAAAATCCATAAAGTTGTCAACTACCCATTTTTGTCTTTTGTGCCTAGACATCTAGAAGTTGGTTGATGAAGTTATTACCTTGGGATGGGAAAGGTATAGAGGTCAAATTCGAATTTGGGAAGCCACCCGTTTTTGGGAAACGTGATTTTGAATTCTTGTACAAGTAAATGCTTGGAAATTCATGCCTAAGCTATTACTCACCCATACTTTTCATTCCTCATCCATTCTGATGGAGGTTGGGCTCTCTCACACAACAGAAGCTTGCTAAGCTTTCTCCCTCACAATTTTCTTGTTGCTTTCTTTATTTTCTCCATGCTCAGAATTCGTTTTCTATGTTTCTAATGAATGGGAAGAAGATGACCACGATTCTTGGGGTTGGAAGAGGTCTTTTTTGCCCCTGTGAGCCAGCTAGGAGCTTCCCTCATGTTTTTCTACATTTTCCTCACTTTCTCCCAGCTGGGAAATCCGTTTTGTTATTGATGTGTGAATTTCCAGAGGAGATTTACGATCTGTGGATTTGGGGAGGTCATTTTTGCTTCCATAGTGCCATAGACATTTTTTTTTCTAAATTTAGATCCATGAATTGGGGGTTTGATGAGGCCTTTTTTACCTCTGTGAATCCCAAGGACATTCCTGAAATCACATTTTCTCATGCAGGGTTATTTTCCCCTCATCCATTTCATTTTGATTTCCCATGGACGATTTGTGAAATTGTATTTTCTATCGAAGGGTGGTTTTTCCTTTCACCAAATCATTTTTTGGTTGCAAAACATTTTATTTCATACTCGACAATTGTATTTTGTTGTGAAGTGCATGCTTGTGTTGACTTGGCTGAGTAAGTCCAAGGATCCCATCTTTTAGATGGTTGGCTGTGTTTAGATGTGATTTTTGGCTTGGATGAGTAGGTCCAAGGCCCCCATGTCATTGGCTTGTTTCCCTAATAGTCTATGAAACCCAACTGTGTTGGCTTGACTATGGGTGTATGGTCTTGCTGTGTGTAATCATGTTGTTCCCTAGTTCCTGGTGGAAATCATGCCCAACTCAAAGGTAGTGGTAACGTTGAGAGACTGATGAGGACACTGACCTATGGTTGGGTGGATGTTGAAACAACATAGCTAGTTGCAGGGAATATTCTTCTCAAGATAAGTATTCTTTGTGTATTTAATTTCCACAACTGTATTTTTTTTAGGAATTACTATGAACACGCCGAATTCCTACATGAAATGAATGATTTTCTTTCGATGTATATTTCATGTATGATGCATATGTGTATGTATTTTTATGTTCAATGCATTTTATGTTTATGGTAATGGGGATATATTTCTTGGATTTGATAGTAGCATAGTCACATTCTCTCTCTGGTAGAGGGGTGGGGACGTGATAGATATTACATGTCATTTCCCTTAATCAAATATCATTGAATATATGCATTCAAATGTGAAGATTTACATATTTGTTGTAGAAATCATAACCACACCTAATGACAATAAATGAATTCTAATATCAGTCATGATACTCTTTTTGATATTTTGGGAGGGTCACATATGAGTTGGAGAGCCATTTCTGCTCACACCCTAGGGGGAATCGCACCACCATTTACTAGCAATTTTACCATTTTTTCCAATGGACCCAAATCGAATGGTTACATATGTCTATAACCTATTATAAAGTGACCATAGTGTCTATTGAGTGGTAATAAGACTCACCATATCAGTCTCTACCAAATTCGAGAGCCTCGCGTGCCATTCGAAGCTCCTATAGTCAAGACTGGTCAATACAATTTTCCCCAAATTCTGCCTTTGTTTGGAATTTTCAAATTGGGTCATTACACACGACACCCACACCTTAACTTAATGAACTAGCAAGAATTGATATTAGGGTTTCTATTATAAAGTCACTTTTAGAAACTAAAGTTCCCACTCATTTTTTGGCTAGATGTATTATTTTATTGATGAAAAATGTTTGTCATTTTCTTTTCAAAATTAGTGTGCCTATAATGTTAAAGCACATCAATGATCCTATATTAAATTTCTTTAGTGTACAACAAATATAAATCAAATGACTAAAATATATTATAGAAAAATACAACAACAAATACCTATTATTAAAACTTGGTTGGTACAAATGTTTCTTTTCAGTTCTTATCGTATTTTATCGCACCAGTGTGGTGACATGAAATAAACACACTGATTAGAATGAAAATCCCTTCAAATTTTGGTTTGAAATTAAAATGTTACATACATCCCAAACTTTCTTTTTAGAATATAGAGAAATAAATTACAATAATTCATATGATAAAAATTCTACTTAAACTTACACCATAAAGTTAAAAAGTGGTTTAAAAAGACTACTAAAAGTTAGATTGTTATATGCTTCTCAAACTTTCTTTTAAGAATTTTGACTCGTTGATTTTTAACTTGAATTAAGTGTAGAGAAAAAATATATACAATTAAGTTTTCAATTCTTTCGATTCCAACTTATTCTATATTGTTCAAAGTTCATTAAATTATCCTCTATTGTTTGTTGTAAGGTTCTATTTTATTTATATATTTGATTATTTAATTGAGTTTATGTTATTTATGGATATAGATGTGAGTAGACATGCATTGAATTTTTTAGGTATTAATTTGGGATTGAGTTTAGATACACAAAATATTCCACTAGTTGAAAAATGTTGTAAGCTCTTATTAGGATCAATATGCCACACATATATGGAAGGAAAAAACTGGAGAGCTGATTTACCTTATCAATTGTAACATGCCATCTTCCAACCACCATCCTGGATCAATGGTACTTCATTGTCAGCTAGATCTCTTTTATCACACATTAGTAGTTTGTGGTTGATAAAGATGTAAAGGGTTGAAGGAGAAACCTTGGTGTGTCACATTATCCCATTATATTAATGATCAACTACCCAATATTAATGGTCTATTACCTCCCACTATGATAAAACATCCAGTAGGTGATATAGAAAATACATGTAGGGACACTTATATATGTTCTTTTTTTTGAAAAATTGGAAGCCAAAACTAAATCAACTATGTTTCATCCAACGTTGACCAACATGTCTCCTTAATTTGAGTCAATTGAGAGTTCTAGTGATATAAAGTATTATTGGAACCTAATCCTTCGTGTTAGTAAAATATTATGTTATTAACTCCCTATTCACGTGATAAGAAGACTAAAGGTCATCTAGGTGAATGGGAAGAGTCACTTGTGAGTCTAAGAGACAACTTGGTAAGTTGAAACCAAGTTTCATCTCATGTATTATATTGTACATTTGTGAATGAGAATTAATGTTCTTAATTCCCATCTATCTTGTTTGTGTGGTTATTCTTATTGTGCAAATTGGATTTGTCTCTACCAATACTCTATTTTCTTAAATTGGCACCTAACAGTGGTATTAAAGCTCATTATGAGTCCTTATCCCATGCAATAACTCCTACCAGCCATATTCTCTGGTGCACTCCTCCTGGCCTGCATTATTATTCCCTTTGCTCATTTTTGCAGCTACTGAGCCTGTGGATTAATTCTTCTTAGTAGACATCACTCTCCATTCTACTTTCCTGCAAAATATTCCATCTGTTTCTCTAATCTCAATTCTTATATATTCCTTCCATGTCTTAGACTCTTGTTAGTGAAAATTTCTAAAAATAAATGATATTTCTCTCCTCATCTCGGCATTGCATCCCTAGTCGGTCATTTGATTTATTCTCTACATTCTCTGGATGGTACCCAAGAAACCTTAATTTTCTTGCATGATTCTGAACTCTCCTCCATGACCACATCTCTTCCATAATTTGTGCAACTCTTTCGATGTGTGCATCTTCTCCTCGAGCAAATTACAGAAAATCCCTAGTCTTGTGTATACTAGATTAAAATTTGCACATTGTTTACATAATCTTAGAGAATCCATTAAGTTGCCATAGAATTCTTGTAACTTGTTGTTTTGCTACTCTTTCTACATGAATAAAACACATGTCTCTTGATGGGATCAATCAATCAACATTAATACTATATCTCATTGAAGTAAGACAACAACAAGAGTGTTGTATCTAAAACCACTACTTTAATTATCAACCCAAGGATCCGTACAAACTTATGAGGGACCTACATAGTGCATGAAACTACAAGGGAACTAACTATGTCTAGTCACATGTAAATCTAAATCAATAAAAAGTAAAATGACATAACATAAAAGAAACAAATTTGGACTAAAGGTTGCAAGGGAATGAGGTATAAAATCCTAGTTTGGCACTTTATTCCTTATCTAAAATCATCAAAGACATGCATATTAATATCTCCTTACTGGTTTATTTAACTTTCAACAAAATCCTTTTTAATGCTCTACCTTTAGTTTGCAAGAGTCAAGCATCCAATAACTCTTTAATATTTCACACAAGTGTTCATAACAAGTGGAAGATTTTAGCTATTACCAAATACATAAGACAAAACCTCATCTGAAAGGAGATAATTTTCAAATGTGCTAATGCATGAAATAAACATTGATTATCATTCTTCATAACCAATCTGGAAATGTGTTTTCCTTTAAAATTCAGAATAACTATTGTTTGCAGGAATACTACAATATGCAAATGAATACTATGTTCTATTGAAACATCTATGAATGAAAACAACTAAATTAACAAGTGGAATAAGCAACAAAGTTGCTTAGTACCTCCCTCCTAAGAAGAGATTGAAAATATATAGCAATAGGATAATTTTGCTATAAAAATATATGATAAAACAAATATAATTACAATTTGAAAGAAATTAAAACAAAAAGGAATTAAAAAATGTCCATTTAAATACGATATAGGTTATTGCAATGTAGCATAAAACAAGCATATTCAAGCTTCCTTACATACTTCTAGTAATATTCTTGACTTATGTTATAAAAATATGCAAGTTTCTTTATAGACTAGCATAAATAGGAAATGAGAAATAATAGCTTATAAGACTATAAAAACAATATTTTTTAAAATTATTTTAATTAATATATTATATTTCATAAAAAAAAAATTCACTAAATACAAAATCATAACTACAAGTTAAGTAATTGTGCTAGTCATATACTAAACAATATTTACCACATTACATCAAACAATATTACATATATCTCTAAATATTTATTAATGATAAAAAATAAAAACTTTCATAATTATTAACTATATATTTTAATTTACATTAATAGTTAATTTCTATTTTTCATTTATATTAACTACTATTTACTATTATCATGAAAAACATTTTTAATAGTATTTTTATTTCTCCTTCTAGATATAATACTTCTCCTACATTCATCTAGATATAATATTTTATTATTGATTTTAAATATAATGTTTTGAAAAAGATATCCCGATTTCATAACAAAATTATTACCTGTTTGAATTTTCTTACTCCCTTATTAAATGATCGTAGAATTTTTCTTTCATAACCTTAACGTGACTAAATACGAGATTCTCATAAG
Source organism: Pseudotsuga menziesii (assembly GCA_001517045.1). Classification (NCBI taxonomy): domain Eukaryota; kingdom Viridiplantae; phylum Streptophyta; class Pinopsida; order Pinales; family Pinaceae; genus Pseudotsuga; species Pseudotsuga menziesii. The sequence continues at coordinate 805,752 of LPNX010515863.1, read as the reverse complement.
TTTTAAATTCAAAATTATTATATAAAATGATAAAAAAAATATGACTATTTTAAAACTTAAAACTTTTAAAATTAAGGATTATCACACGAAGTGATAAAAAATATATACCAATTGGCGCACATTCCAGCAAGGAGGGTGTCAGTTTTAAGGAGCTCTACTATCCAGTCAATGGTGTGGATTTTGGCAATCACTGCAGAAGTCGCTAATATTCCATGACGATACAATTCCTCGTCGTCCAGATCGTGATAATGTTGCTGCATTGTTCGAATAAATATATTACGTTACTGCCAGCTGTCTGTTTTGATTATTAAAATGAACTAATATGAGAGGAGCTGTCTGTTTTGATTATTAAAATGAACTAATATGAGAGGCCGAGAGTTACCTTGAGCATGTCGCAGACAGAATTATGTTCTTTGATAAACAAGGCTTGGAGAATCGATAGGCCAACCCATGAATTACGAATATCTCCACTGACAGAAATTCCATCTGTCTGGTGCAAAAGAAGGCCATTCTCACCCAACTTCAACTTACCATCTTTGAATGTTCTTAATTCTCTTGACTGATTAATGTCGCTTCCATACACTGCACTTCCATCCCTGTACATAAAATTCATAATTTGTTAATTATTTGTTTAGGACACTTCCAATTTTTTGGTATTACCTAGTAGTTGATTAGAGATAGTATCCTTACCACCAGGCAGTCCTTCTGTTAAGGTACCCCTTTTTGATATCGTAGAAACCAGTAGGAACTTCTTTGCTTTTGAAAAATCTGAATGCTTTCAGTGGACATTGTGGTGCAACGCTCAAGGGGGCATTATGAATAGGAATAGGAATTATGAATTATGATTGACAAAGTCTCCTGCGGCCCCACACTAGGACAAGCGATCCATGCAAATTTTTGGCTGGGAAGAGAGCTCCGGAGAATCACCTACTAATTTGCTTGGCTTGCAGAGGAATTTCTGTCGCGCTAATTCTGCTCTGCTCACCGTTCGACGGTGATGCTTGGCTTTCCGTTCCTTTCCTTTGCATTGTACGCAAAACTGTGATAAGATTTAGTTTCGTCGCAATGCGGACCTAACAACCACTACTTCCCAAGCATTGTGGACTTTGTGGTTACAGTAAGTTGATGTGCAATCTGCGTTTGTCCTGGCGTTCCTATGTCTTGTTCTTGTGCACAATTGTCCTCTGCCATTCATATCGAGGCCAGGCAAGCGGATTCAGCCGCAGTTTACGAGTTGGATCTTTGTCTTCTTTGGTGTTCTGTCAAATTGATATTTATTAATGTAGTCTTGAATATCTTGAATCCCGAATGCTGACTGTTTCTTTGCCCTCAATACTGGCTATGTCTAGCCGCACGGAGCATTGGTGCCTCCAGGTTATATAGAGTCTAGACACATATCTAGGGCTTGCCGATCGAAGCCTCTGAACCGCGTTTTAATGGAAAAGATGCTAATTCGAAGGACTAGAACGTTTTCTTTATTTCTATTTGCAAGCATTCTGGTTTCGATCCAGCTGAGCATGACTGGAGTGGTGGCCGCTAGAATCATCCGGGACATGAAATTTAACTTTAAATTGAATAATTATGCGAGAGACGATCCTGGTTTCGCCAAGCTTCCCAGCGTTCTGCTAGACCGGCTGCATATACCACGCCGATCGTCGACCCTACCGGTTTTCCAAGAAGCTTCGACGTTTCGAAATGGTAAAGAATGCATCGTCTCGGCACCTTCGTCGTGGAGATCAGGCTATTCTCAACTTCAAGAAGAAGATGGTGATACAGAGCTATGTGATAGCACGGCCGTGCATATAGCCATGACGCTGGACACTGCTTATCTGAGAGGATTGGTCGTCGGAATTCTATCGATTCTCCAACATGCTGCTTGTCCCAAAAATGTAGTCTTCCATTTCATGGTGTCCGAGCGCCAACGTGATCTCAAGGCTACGCTTCAGGCGAGTTTTCCATACTTGCGCTTCATATTATATCACTTTGATGAGAATATTGTGAAGAACAAGATATCGTATTCAATTAGGCACGCTCTGGATCAGCCACTCAATTACGCTCACACTTACTTGGCTGATATCTTGCGGTCATGCCTCGCGAGAATCATTTACCTCAACTCCAATTTAGTTGTTGTGGATGACATTGCCAAGCTAATGCACCCTCGTCTCATGGCCCGAGGTCTGAAAAAAACCAGAACAGGTGGCTCCGATAATACCACTTGCTATAACAAATGGCAATGGGATACAATTTTTATTTTTTTAATTTTATTATTATGATGTCATGTTGCCACATGTCAACTCAAATCCAGATACCAAATTCCAAAGTTCACATCATCTTCTATCCACCAATAAGTTGTTTACAAAATAGTTTTTTAACAAAATTAAAAAAAAAAAATTTACAAATCCCTAAGTTATACTTTGCAAAACATATTTTAATTTTTTATACCTCCCTCAAAAGAGAGCAACCAATACAAAAGTCAAAAGAGTTTGACTTGCAATCGATTACAATATACTTGCTGAGGCAGGTATAATAACATAGCCCTTTACTTTTCCTTGGGTGGGACCTAACCCAAATAAAAATAGGAACACTATGAAAACCTCAAGAGAATACTCTAATCCACTTTTTTTTCATTAGAAGGATGTAAAATTGTAACAATACATGGTTAAAACTTTGTCTCAATAAACTGCGATTACATAGAATAATGTCATATAAAATATGTGTGTTTCTCTTCTAAGTTAGGCCATCATTATTTAATATCTATTGTCTCATCTACAAAAATAAACAAAATACTAATTCTTTTTTTAGTGAATGCGCCATGCTTGAGTGGAGAATTTCATTGTAATGAATGGTGATGAAAAAAACATGACTTCTGGTATTTTCTAAGCCATGCTCAATCTTTGGGGATAGGACTCACTATGATGTGGTGTTGGAGTTTGTCTAACACTAATTTCTACACCCAAACAACTATATTTCTACTCGATTCTCTGCTTGATTTGTGCATCGGGAACTACTAACTGATGCAAAAAATAGGACTTCTTCAGATCAATCTAAAATTTGCCAAAATTGGAGCTAAGAGTAAAGTGTTGTGATCTTCTGTTCCTTTAAACAAAAATGGGCTCGATGTCTTTAGATGCCAAAAAAGTGTCAGTTCTAAGCCTGTTCCAAAAGGTACTGCTGGAAATCAACCCATTAGTATCATTTATGTATCCTAGTTAGAAAAAAAGAAGACTACAACATCTAAACAAATAAACTGAAATTTTTTATAATTATAACTAGGATGTACACATTATTCATTAACTTATTACCGTAGTTCCTTCCCTTTTGGGTCCTGAATGACTGATCAAATAAGGAATTGAATGTATTTTCTTACCTAATTTTGGGAGCTACCATCTCCCCATGAAAACCCTATTAGTATCTGTGGGTTTAATGTTTTCTGATGGTCTGATCATGCTGGAATAACAACTAGTCATAGCCCTTTCCTGATGATATCCTTTGTTTTCCTCATTCTACTCCCAATTTATTGCTTCTTCTTTCTTATCCCATTCTTGATTGTTACTGTATAGAAGTAGTGGTGAGTTAAACATCAATGGTGGTGGGTTAAACATCAATCCAATCCATTGCGATCCTACTTTTCCACTATGGAGACATAGAAAGAAGATCAGAAGAGTTCCTTTTCTAAGTTAGCTAGAAAATGTATTTGAAGCTTCTATATTTCATGAGGGATATCCTTCCACCTTCTTTTAGTGAGATGCACGATTCTATTTTTGTTTTCTTATGCTAATAAGTCCTTGAAGTGAGTGATGGAATAACTTTGTTTCTCCTTTAGAACCAATTCCATTTCCACAGCATTGATCAACAACATATGGGAAGTGAGAACTATGTCCACAATATGTGCTTTTGCTCGAATCCAAAACTCAGCATATTTCTCAGCGTCAAGATAGTGGAGTATTTTTATGGCTCTTTCGTCTTCATTGGGAAGCCAAGAACATATAGATATAAGTTGTACATCCCCCACATAAGTATTTGGTGACCAATGGTAGGGGTATGGTAGGATGTAATTATATTGTAGATAAAAATTACAAATATGTTCCATCCCAACTCCACAACTCCATCATATGTCTCTATTAAAGAAGTGGGAGTATATATATGCTCTAATTTCCCTACTTGTAACCTGTTAAGATGGTCCATAGCCATATCTCCTTTAGAAAGACTAAGTAGACCCTTGAGGGTGGTCTATAGTGTATAATCTCTTTCATGATCTTAAAACCTTTCTTCAACCGCTCTTCTACTTCAATATTCTCCTTGATTTCATTTTTCAACTCATCTTCACAATTTTGTAAATCCCTCTTAAAGACAAGATTTTCTTTAATTACCTATTGCTTCTACTACAAGTATTGTATCCTTATGACATGAAGATTTTCTTCTAAAGGGTGAATTTCATATTCGTGATTCCCATGGGTATTGGAATCCTTTAGAGTGTATACTGTGTAGTCGATATTTTTCCACTTCAAAATTTCTTGTTCCATTTATTTCAGCTTATGCTTGAGTTTGGAAATTTCTTCATCTTTCTTGTTGAGTACCTCATGGAGTTTTATGCTAGATTTTTTGTCATTTGCTAATGAACTAGACAAATATTCTTGAAATTCCGTGTGCTCTATATTGTGCTGGTTTTTAGGAAAAACTTCCTCCATTTCTTGTTGGTTCCTAGTAGAAATTTACTCTACATAATCGAGGTTTGAGTTTGAAGCTTGTTGTTCCTAAAGATCATCACAATTTGAGATTGAATATTGCACTATTATTTTCTTTACCCATTTCCTCTTTTTTTTTTTTAATTTTCTTGATTCTTGGATAACATGGTTCTTTTCTTGGGATAATTTTCTTTTTCTTTCCTAGGTGGAGGAGAGTATCTTCAACTCCTTATTATCCTCTATCTTCCCAATATTCTTCTTCTTAATCTTTCTCAGTTATTATTTTGTGATTAGCTCTGGTCCTTTGAGAAATGTAGTTGATTTTCCTTTGGTTGCTCATGGATTGGGATTTTCTCTAAAAAGAATTTACTTTAGATGTTTCCTACTTCTCCGATGTATATGCTTATGGAGTTCTCTTCTCTTTAGGATGTTTTTGTACTTTTCTATGGAAGAACTGTATTTTAGCTTTGTTATTTTTCAAAAACGTTTCTCATGTTTCCATAACCGGTACTTAATTATCATGGAGGAAAGAGTTTAGAACGGGAACTAGGGTAGGTTGATGTTATTTCCTATGCTTTTACACCTAAGGTTTTGCAAGAGTTTTAATATGTGAAAGTGGTATGCATGCACCAAGGAATTCCATCTATCAAAAGTGATTTATTTCATAATTAGTAGAGCCAATCCCCCCCCAAGGTTCAGGTAGAAAGTCTCCCTTTATGCTTCCCTTGACATCCTCATATCTTTCTGTAAACCAAAAGAATTGTTTCTTGTCATTTTGGTCTAGTTCTCTCTCATCCTTATCCCACTTTATACCCTTGGGAAGTCCACTAAACCCATGATATAGGAGGATCTCTAAGATCGATCAAAATTAAAGTATCCAAGTTGCAAATAGAATCTTGTGGTTGCTTAGGGATTTCTGGTGATGTTCATTTTGTGAAAAATGGACTCTGGATGTGAAAGTTATTCAGTTTTGAATTTTCGGAAAAACAAGTAAAGTTGGGAAAAAATGGGTGCCACGTGGAACCACCATAAGGTTGACACGTGGCCTATATGATGCTGATGTGGCACACTCACGGAGTGCCACATGGAAGGTTGCAATCTTGTTAGTAGGTTCGTGGCACAGTTGACATCCATTGGGCAGACACGCAGACCAATCAGGGGACGCCACATGGTGATCTGATTGGCCAACTGGTGGCTTCAATTACCAAACAAATATTGGTGGCCAAGGGATTCGAATTCCCAACCTATCCTCCACCAGAGTCTCTACACCATCTGCATAACCATGATCTCTGCTGATGTTTCTTAACCATATAGGATTTCACTCCAATTTAAAGTTGAATTCTTTTTTATTTTCTGAAAGGGGTGGGCCAAGGGATTAGCCATTAACCCCAATGTGTATATTAGAATCTATTTTATATTACAACCAACAACTATACCACTAGTGGATCACAAAACTACGGTCCAAGGGCCAAACCATTGCCACAACTTATATTTTCCACCACAACCATATGACACGGTAAAAATCATGATATAGGGAGAGATCCGTTGCTTTGAACCTGTGACCTCCCCCAATTTCAACGCTCCAAACCCTTGCACCTCAAACTCCATTTGTTAAGCGAGTTGAACTATGATAGTTTTAAATTAGTTTTGGGTTGGATTTTAGCCCAAATGGATGTGCCTCCTTTTTGGCTTAAAATTAAACCAAATCCAAACTATTATATGGTTTTTTTACCATATATATATATATATATATATATATAGGATTTGTTTATTGTTTTTAAATAAAAAAATGTATTTTAAGGAGATTTGCATATATTTTCTCCATTTTTTTAATGGATCTTAACCCATTTAATTGGGATCAAATAATTGTAAATCTCTTTGTATTTGGAGATGGATTTCATATCCTTGGGCTATAAAAACTATGTAAATTTTCCATGGAAGGGAATTGGAAAATGCATTGAATTTTTTGGTGATATGATGCCAAAGTGATTTTGAAGGATTTGTAAGAATTGCTCATTTTGTAAGAGGATTTTTAGCCACTCCTGGGAGATTTCGGAGAGTGAAAAGACTTATTTTTTGAAGCCTAAGTCTCTTTTTATCTGTTTTGAAGAAGGATTTTTGTACCTATTCAAGCATTTTGAAGACTAATAAGATCAGTCCTCATTGGAGTTGGACCCATAGACATAGTCCATCAGGGATGAAAATGTTATCATACGGTGTCCACATTCTTATGGTTTGCATTATTTGTTCACTTATATTATTTCATTTATTTGTGAGCCTTACATAAACTTGTTATTTCAAGTATTTTTATAAGCTAACTTGTTTAAGAAGTCACACACAAATTCAAGTGTTAGTAGATCTTGTCATTTGTCAAATCAAGTTTGGTATTAGAGCAGTCTAACCAGGGTATTGCAAAGTGTGAATGTTAACTAGATAAAGGATTAAGCGAGGTGAAGGTGAACTTGAGACTTTTAATCTAGAAATTGGACCTGTACATCAAAGGAAGAAAATTGAAGATGAATAATAACGAGAAGAATATGAGAAGGATTTCTGCAAGGATTTCTATGAGATATCAGATAGAGTAGAAAATGTGTTTGCATATTATCAAGAGAGATTGGAAAATAAGAAAACAAAGAAGGAGAAAGCAGAGGATAATGGTTTATTGAACAAGGGAAAAGAGGGAGACCCTTCTAATCTTCTTCTCCATCTTCTTCTTCCTCTTTTGAAAGATCTAGTACCGCTTCTTCAAATCCAAAGAAACAACCTGAGAAGGCTAAGTCTGATTTACCTTATTTGAGACTTGATATTAAGTTTGATTTACCTGCATATAATGATGAACTTAGCGTAGAAAATATAGATGACTGGATTAGGAAGATTGAGGTGTATTACAAGATCCAGAAGCATGAATAGGATAGTGCAAATATCCAGTTGGCCACTCTCCGTATTGGAGGCACTACACTAATATGGTGGGAGAGTAAGACACAGGAATACCTCCTTACAAAAGGTAAACATATTTCTTCCTGGTATGAATTTACAGTTGTGTTAAAGAAGCAATTCTATCCATTAGGTTACATGCAGAAAGCCATATTGGATTGGAAAAACTTAAGGTAAAGCAAAGGTCAGAATGTACAAGAATACACTCAGGAACTTAGAAACAAATCTTTGATTTTGGGTATACCTATTTACACTCAACAAACTCTTCTCAAGTTCATTGGATGATTACATAGTTATTTGCATCATACAATACTTATGTTTAATCCTATTGACCTTTATTAGGTATGTGTACAAGCTACACAATTTGAATCCAAAGGGAAGAGTGCTCATGATAACTTTTCTTCAGTTGAATCTAGACACTTGAAAGAAGGAAAGGGAAAAGGGAAAGGAAAGCATACAACTACAATTAGAAAAGGTGATGAGAGGCCTACATGATCACATTGTCAAAATCAAGGGAACATAGAGGAAAAGTGTTGGTTACTACATCCAAAATTGAAACTAAAATGATTTAAGGATTGGAAACAGAAGCAAAAGGACATGGTTATCGTTGAGGAACTTGGATAAGATTATGAGGATGCAACAAAGATAACAATCGTAGGTGTGAAAGGTAAATTTATTGTTGGTAATGATTCTAATATTGGTTCTTCATGTGATTCTACTTCTAAAGATCATGTTAGTTCTAAGGATAGAAAAAGGAATGCATTGTTTCATATAAGGGTAATTACAAAACAAACTAATATTGACACACTCATATATAATGGATCCCGAGCTAATCTCATTTCAAAAGAAGTAGGTAAGCAGTTGGGATTAACAACAAAACCACACATGAAACCTTATCCATTCGACTAGGTATGCAAAGATAAAATATTAGAAGTAACAAAGCAATGTGATCTAAAGTTCGCAGTAACATCCAAGTTTGTAAATGAAGTTGAATTTAAAGTGGTTACACTAGATATCCATGGAATTGTGTTGGGTATCCCATATTTATATGATTGAAAGGAAATTTTCTATCGGGAACATAATCAATACCATTTGTTTAAGTAAGGAATTGAGTATATAGTATATTTGCATTCATTTAAAAATGAAAGATAATTGGGAACTACACAGCAACTGAAAAGGGTCGTTAATGCAAAGTCAGAATTTGGCACTTATGTCTATGCAATTTAAGGAAGAAAAGAATCCTAAGCTTGAAAAATAAGTGTCATTTCACCACAATGAATCTATTATGGTTGATAGTGTTCATATGATAAACCATAAGCATGATATGGGTACAATCTCTTTCATATGTTCAATTTTTATATTCATATTTCTACTGATCAATAGTATATGGTTGGTTCCAACAATATTGAATGTAGAATTGGTTGAAAATGGGATTAATGTACTCAAAAATTTCAGTGCAGTGTTGATTGTTATTATGATAATTCAAATGTACAAGTTCTAGGAGGAATGGACAAATGATACTGGAAAAGTGAGACAAACATGTCCTCACTTGAATTCTGAATTATTCAGGATTTTGGTGGTCCAAAAGCTTCTCAGTGGGAAGGTTTGATCCAAGAGGATATACGAGATCGATCAAATTAAAATATTCAAATTGCAAATAGAAGCTTGCGTATGCATATAGCTCAGCAAAATATTTTCGGTGATGTTTGTTTCATGCAAAACATACTTCGGACATGAAAGTTATTCAATTCTAACCTTTTGGCAAACCATGCAAAGTTGGGAAAAAGGGGTGCCACGTGGAATCACTGTAATGGTGACTCATGTCTTGTACGATGGTGACATGGAACACTCACATAATGCAATGTGGCAGGTTGCATTCCTATTGGCAGTGTTTAGTTGGCAGGTTTGTGGCACATTAGACATCTAGTGGGAAGACATGTGGACTAATTGGGGGACACCATGTGGTGATCCGATTGGCCACCCAGTGGCTTCCGTTACCAAAAAAATATTGGAATATAACGGATTCAAACCCCCTACCTCTCCTCTACCAGAGTCTCCACACATTCCACATAACCGTGATCTATGTCGATGTTTCTTAACTGCATAGGATTCCACTCCTATTTAAAGTTGTATGGTTTGTTATTTTGAAAAAGGGCCAGGCTGAGGGCTTAGCCCTCGACCCCCATGTGTTTATTCGAATCTATGTTATATTGCAATCGACAACTATACCATTGGTGGAGCACAGAAGCATGGGCCAAGTGCCAAACCATTGTCTCCACAACCATATGCCACAACAAAAATTGTGATATGGGGAGAGGTCTACAGGTTTGAACCCATGACCTCCTCCCCCAATCCCAACACTCCAAACCATTGCACCTCAAACTCTACTTGTTAAGGGAGTTGAACTATAATAGCTTTAACTTAGCTTTGGGTCGGATTTTAGCCCAAATGGGTGCACCTCCTTTTTGGCCTAAAATTAAACCAAATCCAAAGTATTATATGTTTTTTTAACCATATATATATATATATATATATATATATATATATATTATATTTTGGATTTTTTTATTGTTTTTAAACCAAAAAATGTATTATAAGGAGATTTGCATATATTTTCTCCATTTGTTTTAATCAATCTTATCCCATTTAATTGGGATCAAATAATTTTAAATCCCTTTGTATTTGGAGGTGGATTTGGTATCCTTGGGCTATAAAAACAATGTAATTTGGCAATGGAAGGGAATTGGAAAATGCATTGAAATGTTTGGTGATATGATGCCAACATGCCTTTGAAGGCTTTGTAAGCTTTGCTAATTTTGTAAGAGGATTTGTAGCCACTCTTGGGAGATTTTGGAGAGTGAGAGGACTTCATTTTTGAGGCCTAAGTCTCTTTATAGTTGTTTTGAAGAAGGCATTTTGTACCTGTTCAAGAATTTTGAAGACTAATCAGATCGGTCCCCATCGGAGATGGACCCGTAGACATATTGCATCAGGGACGAATTTCATTATCATGCAATGTACACATTCTTATGGTTTGCACTATTTGTTCATTTATATTCTTTCAAGTATTTTTGAGCTTTTAATAAACTTGTTATTTCAAGTCTTTTTATAAGCTAACTAGTTTAAGAATTCACATGCAAATTCAAGTGTTAGTAGATCCTGTCATTTTTGGATCACCCCGCTAAGGATTTCCTCGTTGATTTCAATGGAGATACCTTTTACTTCTGTTATATAATTATAATCATTGATTCTCTTCATATTCCTGACAAATTCTTTAGTCAAGGATTTATGATACCCATATATTTTTTGAAAATATTGGTCCCAACCTACATCTTGGAAATACTCCATTGCTTTATGGTTCCCAAACAACTTGGTTGTTGGCTCCCTCTTCACAAAAAACCTAGTCATCTTGATACCCTTTCTTATACTTCTAGAAACAAGGTTCAAAAGAGCAATTCCCCAAATGAAATGAGAGTATTCGCTGGATTTTCTATGGAGAGTTTTTGAATTACCTGGCTTCATATTTTTTTCTCGATGCTAGTCTTCTGTGATGTGCTCTATTTTTCAGGTTTTTGTTGATTTGAGAACTGTGAGGCTTATTTAGGCTTAAGGTGGTGAAGGATGAATTTTTTGAACATGTTTATCATGCCATAACCTCGATCATTATAACCTGTCACTCATTTAAACATTTCACTAACCACTTCTACCTTTCACCATTATCCACTCATTCCCTCTATTGTGCTTCTTGTCTTATATATCATTTTCATTTTTATTTTTGAGTGATGGGATATGGTGGGAGTCAAATTCCCTTCCTTTCTCATATGACTTGTGATCTTTTCCATATTCTCTGAACCAATCATGGTCATGATACTTCCATTTTTGTGTGTTGGTTGCATGTGCAAATTCCTTACGTGATTTTTTTGTGTGAAATTTCCTCTCCTCCAAGGCTATTTCTTGATGTCCTCGTTAAGAATTTCAAATTTAGGTGCTTTGGTGAGTAGACTAACCTTTTAGCTAACTTACAGTTTTTTTATTTTTGTCATTGGGGCGCTTGTTGTATTGGTTGGCGGCATGTTGTAGAAGTGCTACATGTTGTAGAAATCCTATAGGTTGTGTTTTTTCGTGCACTTTTTGCTTTAAATGAATTCTTTTTATTGTGAGATGACCTGCCTGTATGTATAAAATTAGTGATTAAATCATGGTTTCCCTTTTTTAACTCTTTTTATTTTGTTCTATTCTTTTCTTTTTATTTTTCCTTCCTCTTTTTATTATTATTTGGATTTCTTTTTATTTTTCCTTCCTCTTTTTATTATTATTTGGATTGTGGATCGCCCACTTTGAAGGTTTTCAATATCCAATCCGTCTCAAATGCATCACATGATGTTTTCATCTAATAATTTTTCTCTCTTTTTTATTTTTTCTCTTTTATTTTAATTTATTTACTAACTCAAGATGTTTTATGTCAAAGGAGGGAATTTCTTCCCTATAATGAGATGTAAGTATGCCTTATCCAATTATTCAAATGCATCACATGATGTTTTCATCTAATAATTTTTCTCTCTTTTTTATTTTTTCTCTTTTATTTTAATTTATTTACTAACTCAAGATGTTTTATGTCAAAGGAGGGAATTTCTTCCCTATAATGAGATGTAAGTATGCCTTATCCAATTATTCAGTGAATTATATTATGGTTAGTTGATTCTTATAGAGTTTTAATCAATTCCCATTGACCATCATCGATATTTGATCCTCATATATTGTTGATATTCTGAAAGACCCATTTCCATAAATGATGTCAACTTGGTAGGATCTTAACTATATGGTTCTTAACTTTCCTTTGAAATCCTTAAACCTTGAGTCATATAGCAGGGCTCAGTGTCCTTGTTTGAAGCCTTTAGTATTTATAAATTTACCATGCCATACTTTTTTTTAGGTTGGATCATCTCTATGTGAAGAAGGGATTGATGTTTGAGTTCATCTAGTTGATTAAGCTGAAGAAATCTTTCTTGTTGTGTTGTTGATAAGTCCAGGTTAACTTCTATTGTTGTTCTCAAAGTTTTGAGCTCGAACCCGATGGGAAACATGATTCATTTTCCATAAATTAGTTAATAAGGTATTAACCCTGTGGTGGTTTTCTAGGTGGTGTTATATGCCCATGATTCCTCGTGAAGTCTATTTTCCCAGTCTCTTTGATGGATCTATGCTATTTTTTTCAATATCTTCTCTATCTCTCTATTGGTTACTTTTTCTTGGTCTTTTTCCTGCAGATGATAGGATGTTGACTGCCTATTATTCACTTTGTTGAGTTTTAGGATATCTTCTATCAAATTTGATGTGAATTGGTGACCTCAGTCAGTAACTAGTTCTCTAGGTGCTCTAAATATGGTGAAGATTTCTTCTGTTAGAATTTTTATGTTGATTCTTCATTTCCTAATATTAGTGCTTTCACTTCCACCCATTTTGTCAAATATTCTATGCAGAATAATACATGATGATTCAATTTAAATGGAGGGTCTATATGTCCAATGAAATCCATCCCCCATTTTTCAAAAGCTTATATGGTTACATGGGGATGGAAGAATGTTTCATCTCTTTGATTTCACTTTCCCATTCTTTGACAATCATTACATATAGAAACATAAGCTCCTACATCTTTGTGTAATTTTGGCTAGTAGCATCTCGTTTGCAAAAAATTATATGTTGTTCTCTTGGCTACATAGTGTCCTCCACATGGCTCATCATGACATGCATGAAGGATGTCATATACTTCATCTTCTTAGACACATCTTCTTAGTATATTGTATGGTCCTTGATTGAAAAGGTATCCTTGAATACATGAGAATGTGATAGTTTTCTCACTATGTTACATTGTTCTTTATACATAAAATGAGGAGGAAAACAACTAATTTCCAAGTAATTTTCTATATCAGCAAACCATGGAGTGGGTGTCAAAATGGAAAATAAGTGATCATCACGGAATGCATAATCTACTAGTTCCTTATCTTCCACATGAGTTAGTCTAGACAAGAAATTTGCTACCACATTATTTTTTCCAGGTCTATCTAAGATGGTTATATCAAACTCTTGCAAAAGTAAAAACCATCTGATTACTCTATATCTAACATCTGATTTATTCATTAGATATTTGATTACTGAATTGTTGGTATGAATAAATACCTAGTACCTGGTGATATAGTGTCTGAACATGTTGATTGAGTAGACTACTTCCAAGAAATATTTTTCCATGACTATGTGACTCAACTCCGCTCCTGCAATATTTTTGTTGATGTAGTAGATTGCATAAGGATGTTTATCTTTCTCCTGGCCTAGTACTCCGCCAATTTCTTTATCCAATGCATCATAGTGAATATGAAAAGGGGTTTCCCAATCAAGTCCTTTCAAGACATGAGATTCCATAATTTTTTCTTTGATGTGGTCACATGTTTTTATTGTTCTCCTATTTTGACTATTCAGTATAATATTTTCTAGCTTAAGTCTTATGGAACCAAATAATAATCAGTTTTATTAGTGTTGTTTTGTGCATGGTTATGCCTTTGAAGGTCAACATTGTTAGGTTTTGGTAAGTGACTTTCTTAAATTTCTTATTCATTACTTTGCTTTGTTTTATGCATATAATAGGGCCTTTAAGTTTCATTTAATAATAGGTCAAGTAATAAGTATTTGCTCTTTTCTATGCAGGGGTCTTTTACTACTCGACTCAATGCTTGTCTCGGCGTTCCAAGGAAGATTTATGCTAGCTGAACCAGCTATTTGGGGGATTCTGTCCACAGTAGAGATGTTTTTCTTGGATTCACATCACCTTCCAGATGCTTATGAAGATTACTTAGGTGTTGTTTCATGGATGTCCTTCCTTCGAGGAGCTGTTGTTTTCCATCTTTAGCAGTATGTGGATTTCGGGGGATTTGAACTACTATCTTTGGTTCAGATATGCCGAGATAGGTGTAGGGTTGTTAGTTGGATCGATCCTTGCTTCAAGGTCGATTTTACTTTGTATTTTCAGTATAAAATGAACCTTGAAACCCTAAGTAAGGATGGATACTCAGAGAAGACTGTAAAGCTCTATTTCATCAGTAGATCCAGTGTTTATCTTCTTTAAAGCTGTGATTTAAAACTGGAAGGCATTGAGGGCAGGGCCCCCTTCAACACCAATCCTTTATATTTAAGCATTGTGTGTTTTGCAGTAAGTAGAGTAATGTTTTTATCCTTTGACACTGTTTTTATGGAATGCTAATGGTTTTTGTTCATTGGTGAGTTGAAGTGGAACTTATATTTGCAGAGTATTAATTGACATCATTTGTATTCAATCTAGCCTGTAAGAATCGATTCAGGAGTGGCTTTGGTTTAAACTGTTTTTGGTTTTCAGCATGGATTGCTTATTGATGGTTATGATTATTGTTCAGGGTTATGGTATTTACAAATCGTGTGATGGATTTGATTTAGGTTTATTGTAGAATCTATTTCATGAAGGATTAAAAGTAGACTAGTTTTCACATTTCCTTTACTGCCAGCGTTATAGTGATTACTGAATGGCTACAAGATTGGTTTAGAATCCTTTTGTTTGCAAGACTGTAGGATATTTTTATTTGTGTTGTGTGGATTTGAACAACATTTGCAATATTTTGTGAAGTTAGCAGAGGATTTGAAGACTTTAGTCTACAGAGTATCTAGGGTTTGTCAAGCAGCCTTTTGGATTGGTTATGTAAGGATTGAAGTATGCTTTTGTTCATTTTATGAGCTGTAACAAACTTCAAACAAAGAATTACAGTCCACTAAGTATTTGACAGCGTTGTTTTTATGGTATGAAAACAGGTTTTGCAAGATAGGTAAATGAACTTGAGTGTGTAGTTTTGAATAATTTCAAGATACTTTAATATGCATAGAGTGCAGGTAGAATATGCTTGACACCACTAGCAAGCTATATTTTAGTTTTTCAACTGTTTATGAGTGACATAGGATTAAAGAAGAGACAGACTTTGTTTCCATAGTTGCTTGAGAGTGACAGTTGTTTGCATAAACGTAGACATTAGATTCTGTAGGGTTAATAGTGGAGTTTTCAGATTAACTGAATATATTCATTCTAAAACTAGGCTTTTATTTATTAAGTTCTTTTATTTGTAGAATAGATCATCATTGTTGTAGCTGAGTGTAGACTGTTGATTGTTTTAAAAGATTGTTGTAGTTTAGTATTGTTTTGAAACATTGATGTAGTTTAGTATTTCTTTGGAAGATTAGTATTGTTTTGGAAAGATTGCTATAGGCTACTGTAGGTTAAATTGAGTTTGACAGTAAGATAGTGGTCAGTAAATTGATTTCCTTTTCTCTAAGAACAGATCTAGTAATCCTTAGCATTTGATCTTTCAATACAGTAATAGCTCCATCTATTTCATTTTCCTTTGAAAGTAGACTAGAATTTATTTAAGTTGCTATCAGCATGAGCATTGAAACTACCTTGCCCGCACATATAGTGTAGCAGCTCGAAGTTTACATCCTCCGGTCGATAATTAAATCAAGGTGAATTAAATAACATTAATTTTAACCAACATTTTGGTGCCGTTGTCGGGGAGTTGCTCCAAGGTAAGCTGGTATTTTGCTCATTTTCTACGAATTTGTTGGCTATAGGGGTAGATAGGTTTCCTTTACATTACACAACAAGGTGGAGGGGAAACGATAAGACGCAAAGACGAATTCACTACGGGATTCCCATGGTGTAACAGCCTGATGCATCCACTTTAGTGGGTTGCCCCAAATACCTGTTGTTTCTTTCTTGTAAGTGTGTTTTCTTTTTCACATGTTTGATTTATTTTGCTGCAAAAGTGTGTTTACCTTTCCTGTAAGGTGTGTTTTTCTTCTTGCAATTTAATTTCAGTCAAGTTTGTTTACTCTCCGCAATTTAATTTCACAGCAT
>LPNX010515863.1:754378-788878 GCA_001517045.1 Pseudotsuga menziesii | reverse complement strand
AGCCACCCTTAAGGATTATGCACTTAGATGGTTTATGAGCCTGGGGGAATCCACCATCCGAACTTGGGAAGAGATGAAGAGTGCTTTCCTCAGAAAATACCAAGACTATTATGGACCTAGAGACTCCCAAAATGATATCCTTAAAATGCAACAGCATGAAGAAGAGAGTCTTGAGGACTTCCTAGAACGATTCTGCTTTGTATTGCAGAAGTCTAAGTATAATACCTTACAGGAGGATGCAGTCCGAACTCTTTTTCTGAAAGGGATTCTGGATGAATATGTGG
Organism: Pseudotsuga menziesii; assembly: GCA_001517045.1. Classification (NCBI taxonomy): domain Eukaryota; kingdom Viridiplantae; phylum Streptophyta; class Pinopsida; order Pinales; family Pinaceae; genus Pseudotsuga; species Pseudotsuga menziesii. The sequence goes on along the minus strand of LPNX010515863.1, from coordinate 788,594 downwards.
AAATCCTCAACCTGATGGCCTCAGGTGATGTATCTCATAAATCCTTTGAGGATATTACAGAACTCTGCAGAAAATATTCTAGGAGTAGAGCCAAGGCAGGAAAAAGCACAAGGGAAGGTCCTTCCCGCATTTCTAGGACAGCAAAAACTAGTGGGATCACAAGAGTTGAATTGGGGAACCTGTTAGAAAATTTCAAAACTGACATTTTAGGTACCTTGAGTTCCCAATTTGATGCATTAAAAACAAAGAAACGGCAAGAGGAAGAGGACATAGCAGCACTACACATATTCTGCCCTAAATGCAGAAAAAGACACCCTTTGAAAGAGTGCCCTCTTAATACCATTTCATCCTGTGCTCTTTGCTCTGATAAACACCCAACTGACAATTGCCCTTCTTTACCAGAACTGCAAGCTTTTTACAAGCTTAATGCTGAAGATATGGATCCATCATATGCATCAAGAAGACCTTGGTAGCCTAGACACAAAAACATGTACCCGGAGCTTGTTTTCCCGAACCCTGCATATTACTATCCCATGCAGCAATCTCAGCAGCCATGGAGTCCACAAATGTGGCAGAATTGGCCTTCTCAACCTACTCAGACCCAACCATGGCAGCAAGGCTGGTGAGGACAGTCATATGGGGGACCACAAGGACAGCCCTATGGAGGAACCCAATCTACAGCCCCTCCTAGTTACTGTCCAATGCCCCCAAATATGCAGCAGCTATTACCAGGCTTTACACCACCTGCACTTCCCCCTATACCCCCAGTTCCACAACAATATCAAAATCCAAACCCACCTCGACCCACGTTGTTGCCAGCTCAACCTATTCCAAACCCTAATAACAGACCATCCCAGCCTCTTCATAATGCTGAAATACAAATGGCCCCAACTTACGTAATCCATTCAGCTCCTTTACAGGAAATACAATTAAGGTCTGGGAAGACATTAAATAAAAACCCTCCAGCAGTGATTATTCATGAAGAGACTGGAGAAGAAAACGCTGAAAAAGAGATTTCAGAGGAAGAAGAAGTGCAGATTGCCTCAGAGAACACTCAAGTCCTTGGAACTCATTCCCAATCATCTGCTCATCCACAAGTGAATAACAACCCCCCTTATCCAGAGAGGTTATTAATAGAGAAGCCTGTGGTTCATCCACAATTTTATTTGGAAAATGAGTTGAAAAATGTTTGTATCAAGATTCCATTACTTCAGGCTATTAGAGATGTCCCTATCTATTCAAAACTGGTAAGGGAACTGTGCTTAAAGAAACCTGGTCGAAAACAGAAAGACCCACCCACAATACATGTTATAGGCCAGCTATCCAATTATATTTCAGACTGTTCCTTACCTCCAAAATTTGCAAATCCTAGGAACCCAGTAGTGACCATTTGCATTAATGAGATTGTAATAGGAAACACTCTAGTTGACCTGGGTGCTGCCATTAATGTCATGTCTATGACTACCATGCAGAGACTTCAATTGCATAACCTCCTCAGACCTACTCCTACTATTTTGGAGTTGGCTGATAGGAGAACAGTTAAACCTGTGGGGGCCTTAGATGACATTACTGTCACAGTAGCTTCTTGGGAGTATCCAGTGGATTTTCTAGTACTCCAAACTAAACACCCAATGGGGGAACATCCTATTATATTAGGCAGGCCCTGGTTAGCCACTGCCAATGCCTTTATAGGTTGCAGAGAAGGTATTTTAACTATATCAAATGGCACTTCTCTACAAAACCTAATTATTTATCCCCCAGCACAGCCTGTATTGGAAAACATGTTATGGTTAGAGAATCCTTACGGGGATGAGGATGTGGAACAACCCTTACTATCCATCAATCAAACTAGGGGGCTAGAACACCAGACTGAAGATGATATCCTAGATCAATTTATCTCATCCACCACTAGTATTGAGTTCCCTCAGTCCTTCTCTGACTTAGACAATGTTTTCACAGAAGATTTTCAAGAATAGTACTACCCTTCAGCCACCTCATCATCAGTAGTTTTATTCATAGATGAGAAGGTTGGAGCCGCAACTATACCAATGGAGATTAGTCCAGGGAGGTCTTTGTTTATTAATGCAAATCTGTCTCAAGACCAGCAAAATCAGTTAGTTAATTTACTTAAAGCACAGTCTGGGGAACTTGCTTAGGTTTATACAGACATGAAAGACATTCACCCTAACACATGCATTCATCACATCTATACGCAGGAAAATATTAGACCAGTAAGACAACCACAAAGAAGAATGAATCCTGCGCTTAAAGACATTGTGAAGGATGAATTACAAAAATTGTTGGATGCAGATTTTATCTATCCTATTTCTGATAGCAAATGGGTATCTCCGTTGGTTATTGTCCCAAAGAATGGAGGTAAGTGGAGAATATGTATTGATTTCCGTGAATTAAACAAAGCAACTCTCAAAGATTACTTCCCTCTTCCCTTCATAGATCAAGTTTTGGATACTTTGTCAGGAAAACAATATTTTTCTTTTTAGGATGGATACAGTGGGTATAACCAAATAAGAATAGCCCCAGAGGATCAAGAAAAAACTACCTTCACCTACCCATGGGGAACTTATGCTTACAAGGTGTTACCATTTGGACTGTGTAACGCTCCTGCCACTTTTCAGAGGGCAGTGTTGGGTATTCTGGCTGATTTAGTCCATGATTGTGTGGAAATATATATGGATGACTTTACAGTCTATGGTAATGATTTCAAGGAATCCTTAGATAACCTAGAGAAAGTTTTAATTAGGTGCCAAGAAACAAATCTTGCTTTAAGTCATGAAAAGTGTAAGATGATGTTAACTGAGGGTATTTTTTTAGGGCACCACATTTCATCAGAAGGTATTAAGGTAGACCCAGCAAAAATTGAAATCATTACTGGTTTATCTCCACCAACTACACAAAAAGAAGTCAGAAGTTTTATGGGACATGCGGGTTACTATCGTAGTTTTATTGCTAATTTTACCAAGATAGCAGCTCCACTATTCAAATTATTAGTCAAAGACAGTGGTTTTTGTTGGGATCAACACTGTCAGACAGCCTTTGATACCTTAAAATCAGAATTGTCTTCAACACCAGTTCTGCGGGGACCAAATTGGTCTTTTCCTTTCCATATACAAACTGATGCTTCAGACACTGCCTTAGGGGGAGTGCTTGGACAGAAAGAAAATCAGTCTTACTATGCCATTTATTTCATCAATAAAAATTTAACACCTGCAGAACTGAACTATACAGTAACTGAAAAAGAGTTTCTAGCAGTGGTCCATGCCATCAATAAATTCCAGCATTATATTACTGGTTATGAGGTATTTGTTCATACTGATCATTCTGCTATTAAATTTTTGATGAATAAACCTACAACTAGTGGCAGAATTACTAGATGGTTGCTTTTGCTACAGGAGTTTAACATTACTATAGTTGATAAACCAGGAAAGGAAAATCTGGTTGCAGATTTCCTCTCAAGATTGATTCATACTGATGATAATGTTCCTGTAGATGATACCTTTCCTGATGAACATTTATTTGCTGTTTCTATTAAAACACCATGGTTTGCAGATATAGCCAACTACTTGGTCACGAGGAAAATACCTGCCCATCTGTCATCCTATGAAAAACTAAGAATCATACAGTAAAGTGCTAATTACTCATGGGTAGGTAATGACCTCTTTCGAATCGGCCCAGATCTGATTATCAGGAGGTGTGTAAGGGAGGATGAGATGTATGACATCCTTCAAGCCTATCATGATGGAACCTGTGGAGGGCATTTTTCAGACAAGAGGACAGCATACAAGGTGTTGCATCAAGGGTATTATTGGCCTACACTTTTTAAAGATGCTGAAAAATATGTACAGGGCTGTGACAATTGTCAAAGAACAGGGAGACCCATTGTTGCTGATCAAATGCCTTTACAAGCCTAGGTACAAATTGAACCTTTTGAAAAATGGGGACTAGACTTTGTTGGGCCAATCTCACCAATGTCACGGAAGAAGAGATATATTTTAGTCTGTACTGACTACGTGACTAAGTGGGTTGAGGCAAAAGCTCTATTGAGGGCCACTGACAAATCAGTTATAGAGTTTATTTATGAGGAAATTTTTACTCGTTTTGGGATCCCTCATGAAATTGTAACTGACAATGGGGCACAGTTTGTCTCTAAATCAATGAAAGCACTAACAGAACAATATGGGATTAAGCACTATAAATCTTCTCCTTACCACCCCCAAGCAAATGGGCAGGTGGAGTCAACAAATAAAGTGTTAGAATCCATTCTAATCAAAACTGTACAGCTACATCACAAGGACTGGGCAGACAGGTTACCAGAGGCACAGTGGGCTTACAGAACTACGTGGAGAAATACCACAGGGTATACCCCATATCAGCTTGTTTATGGGAAACAGGTTCTGCTTCCTATAGAATTTCAGGTGAAGACTTTTCGTACTGCTACACAATTGAGCCTGAATTTAGATGAAGCTCAGGAGCAGAGGCTGATGCAATTAAATGAGCTTGATGAAATCAGACAAGATGTTGTCCAACGAACTGTTTTAATACAGAATCAACGGACCAAGTGGCATGATAAATTGGTTAAAAACGAATGCCACCCAGCCCGAATGAACATCTCCTTGCATGCTATAAACTTAGGTATGGCTAACAACTGCTCATATACTGAGGGTTCATGCCGGTCAAGCATGGTGAAGACAGGAAAAGAGAAGAACAACGAAATAGCAGAGATATCAGACAGTCAATTTCGCAGGCAATGGAAAAATTCATCAACGTTTCTCTTCACTGGCGAGGGTAAAACTAGAAACAGCCCGATAGAATTATGGTAAAGGGTGGTAATAATCGGCAGACGTGGTGAGGACATCATTGTGAGCCGAGGTCCATATCATCCACGTCGCAAGGAATGATACCCATATTAGAACACGTTTAATGCACCGTAACCTCTTGGAATTTACGAATTAGGCCAATGTTATAAATTTTATTAAGATTACAAATCGATAATAAAGAATGAAATATTACCAAATATTAACACCATAAAATGTTTTACAAATAAACGTTGGTGTATCAATTAAACAAATGCCAAGGTTATTATGGTAATCCCATAGCTCACCAAACTTTGTATTAAAAGCAAAAGCAATTGGTAATAATCATGATCCTTAATATATAGCAATTAAGACTTACCCAATCATGTCACGTTCATTACCTTTATCAACGTTTCTTACCTTTACCATGTAACATATCAATTTTCAATTTTTTATTCCGACACTTCAGCAAGTTTAAAATACAGAGGTACTTCCAGGCTGATAAGGATAAACAATAATTACTAGCATATGTTGAAGGAGTGATAATTACCAGCATTTTTAACAGCCACAATGCTATTAAAACAAATATACTCAGAGCAGTGATGTTAAAACAATTAGCTTTCCCAAAATACACTACTCAAATGAGTTAAAAATACAAGTAAAATGGATTGAAGATTTGCTTGACCTTCAATAGTTTTGTGACATAATTACCTCATTGCAAGGTTGATGCTTCACCTGATTACATAGGAAACTAAACTGTGTTATGAAACCAATTTTTACTAACAATACAAAACAAACAATCAGGAATGCAGACTTCAATCAATCACCCTTACTCCTATGTAACTACAATTCTCAAACAATCATAAATGCAGACTTCATTCTTGTCATTCATACAGAACTTTTTCCACCAGGACATGTGCCACAAGACAAGAGGAATACTAACAAAAGCTAATGGGGTACTGGTCCACTTTGACTCAGATTCACACAGGACAGTTTGAGTAGTGCAACAAACAGTACTTAAATTCTCAGCTATGTTCAGGACTCAGAAAATATCAGGCATAAACCCCTTTTTTCACAAGAATCAGGTAACCAAAATTCAGAGCAGCTGGAGATGATTATCAACTGGCTATCAACTGACTTTCACAAACAGTTTATTTAAATTTATTTAACCACCCTTATGACCTCTCTTTTACCTTTACATAGGTACATTGTTCATACAGACAAGTATAGATGAGGCTTTTAAAGGAGATATTAGAGTCAGAACCCACTGCCAACGAGCCCATTCAGTACTCCGGTGGGGTAACTGTAACATCTAAGAAGCTTCTTCCCCTCAAGTTCAAGTCCTTGACAACCATTGTCCCCCTAAAATTCAACATTCTTTGTTAGTAATGAAGACATAGGAGCAACTATTTTACTATAATCTTGAATGAATCTTTTGTAATATCTAGATTGACCGATAAAACTCCTAACATATTTTTTTGTTGTGGTGGTGGTATATGGGTTATAACTTGTAATTTTGTAGGGTCGAGTATAATTCCTTTAGCATATACATAGTGGCCTAAAACTACTCCTTCATACATCCTTAATTGACACTTTTCATTACTTAGGAAAAGGTTCATCTCAATACATATTTTAAGAAAATTTCCTAAGTTGGTGAGGGCCTCTTCAAACTCATCTCCATATGGGGAAAATCCATCCATATATATCTACATGTGGTCATGCATAAAGTTAGTAAAAATACTCAAGACTGCTCTCTGGAAGGTAGTTGGGCCATCGCAAATTCCAAAACGAAGGAATCTATAGGAAAATCCCCCTCCCCACCACTCCCCCCCCCCTATGGATAAGTGAATGTGGCATTGTCTTGGTATGCTGGATGGATTTGTATCTAATCATATCCACTGAAACCATCTAATATGGAGAAATATTTCTTCCCTGCTAGGGTTTCTAGTACTTGATCAATAAGTGGTAATGGGAAGTGGTCCTTATTTGTAGTTTTGTTCAGTTATCTATAGTCTATGTAGACTATATATTTTCCTTCTTTATTTGGGACAATAACCAATGGTGATACCCACTCACTATCTAAAATAGGGTATATGAATCCCACATCAAGGATTTTCTGCAATTTTGTTTTGACAATATCTCTTAGAGCTGGGTTCATTCTTGTTGTGGTTTTCTGATAGGAGTTACATCATACTTGATGTATATGTGATGTTGAAAAATGGTTGGATTGACTCCCTTCATGTCAGAAATACTCCTTGCAAAAGTTGCTTGGTATTTAGAAAGGAGATGGATCGATTTTTCCTCTTGTGGTGGTGCTAAATGGTTGTTGACTTTCAATTTTCTATCAGAAGCAATGTATATCATTTTGGTGGTTGTTTTTGTTTCTTGCATAAAGACAATATTCTTCCACATAGGTTCCTCCAATCCTATTATACTTAATTCTTGAAATATGAATGATCCCCCACCATAATAGGACTGTTATAAATGTTTTGTATGAAGCTAGAAATGACTGTGTCTTATTGTGGAGATTTAAGTAATTGGCCCAGTGTATATGGTTATCACAGGATAAATAGGTTGATCAAAGTCATCTTCTCTTAGCTCCCAAAGAGTTCTGGTACTATATAGGCGTGGTTTGGCAAGGGCATAGATATTTAATATTTTTGTTTCTAAACCATTTTCAATGGTCATATCCCCTTTTCTACAACTAATATGGGCATGAACGGTCACAACCCAAGGTTTGTGAGGTATAAGTGGGTATCCATTGAGTCAATATTTTGTGTGTAAGAAAATGAAGTCGATAGGATACTTCCAAGATTCTATGGAAATCATGATGTACTCTAACATTCCTTTAGGGCATACTGTAGAAGCATATGCTAACTATAAAACAATAGGTGTATGCCTGAGAAGGTGTTGGATATTGAGTTATAACATTGTATCTCTTGTCGTGACATTTATTGATGCACCTAAATCGATCAATGTGTTTTGGATAAGTTCATTCACAATGTGCACATCTACTACAAGACTCCCTGAATCAACATATTTTGGGTTTATAATTTTCCCTAACATTAAGTCTGATAACTATCCCACGTCATTAATGGTGGTAGGATCCTTTCTCTTTCTTCATGGTCTCCTTATGAATATTTCCTTTATGTACTGGTTAAATATTGGGATTTCTTTAATATCATGTAGGAGTGGTATTTTAATGCAGAGCTTTTTTAATTCCTCTGAAATAGGGTTTTGATATTTTTGCATATCCCTAGGTTGTAATATTTGAGGGTAAGGACTCAGAAGGGGCACGATTCAAGGGATATCATATATCTCTTTCCTCTTCTTTAGGCTATTCATTGGGAGATTGAATTAATTCAAGATAATCAAGTTGATTTGTGTGTTTTGTTTTTTCAGAGGTAGAGGGTTGTGTTATTGTTTTTCCAGACACAAATTCAGGTTATTCTCCTCTACTGTATCTAAATAATATGATGTATACTTGGCTATTTTAGTATTACATATCTATTTAGTTTTTGTATTATTGGGATTGAGGTTTGGTTATGTTAGAAGAGGTGTCTTGGTGCTGAAAGGGTAGAATTTTGGGCTTGTGGCTGATTGGAATTAGTCACTGGAGAAGGAATAAGAGCATGTGGTTGTGGTTGTGGCCTCCATCCCATGGAAGGAAAATTATATCCATATGCAGGAGGTAGTGGTTGAGGATTTTTCCATTGGCTTTGTCTAATAGGTAGCATTCATGTGTAGGACAAGGTTGTTGTCCATGTGGGTTCAACAGAGGTTGAGGTCCATAAGTTGGATGAAATGGTTGTTGATTGTAAGTTTGTTGATAGAGAGGTTGTCCATATACCTAGTATAGTTGTTGACCTTGGAAATTTTAATATTGTGGTTGACTCTAAGGTTTTTAAAATAATCTCTATAGTCTTGGTCTCTTGGGATTTATATAGTAGAGAGATTCTTCTAGGCCGAGTGGTTCATATAGGTTGGCCTTCAAGGATCCTATTTAGGGACAATGATTTGTAGGGTGCTATTAGAAAAAAATCCACAACATTCCACATTTTTAGCATTAACATGCATTAGATTTAGTGGGAACTCATTCTTCTTATGTTTCTTTCTACAATATGGGCAGAAAACAACCAAATATCTGACAAATTTTTATTTCTTTAATTTGTCTTGCATGGGATTCATTTGTAATGCCATAGAGTGTAAAATATATGATTTCATGTCATTTAGAAAATTCCCCAAATATGAATTGGTAATGGTGGAACTAGAGGGTCTATTTGGATAAATATAGAGGTATCTCCATCTAAGTTTCTTCCCTCTGGACCAAGAATGATTTTTGAAGATTTGTTTGATCTCATCATAGTATTTTTTATAGAAATATCCATTTGCTAAGAGGTTTAAGGTTTCAAGGAATTCTTCTCTTACCCCCCTAAGAAGTACAAGTTTAAGAGATCCATCATGTAAAGTGTAGGTGTTGGATCGTTTAGAAAAACTTTGGAACCACTCTTCATAGTCTTCCATTGACTCATTTGGTCCTTGTATCATTCTAAAAATATCATCCCTAGTTTTTCTGGCTTTATAATAGTCCCTGTATTTCTCAATAAAGGTATCTTTCATTTGATCGGAGGTGAAGATATTGTTCGGCTCTAATCTAATGAACCATATTAATGTAGAGTGTTTTAAGGTTAAGGGAAAAAGATTTAGTTTTTGTGCATCCATGATGTAATCATAGGTTCTACATACCACTTCAAATTCAAACATGAAGGTGTCAAGGTCTTCTGAGGTTATCCCATGAAAATTTTGTAAGAAAGAAAGGTTAATATTCTTCATTCTAGCCACATTATCATGACCTCATTTAATGGAAAAATCATATATGGTGGTTTTCTTATGGTTTTCCCTATTTCCCATTGTCTGATCCTCATCTGCCATTGCATTAGTACTTAGGTTTTCAAACGAGTTAGGTGAATCATCTGTTGACTTGAAGAGACCTTGTCTTCTCCATCTTGGCATTAGTTGGTGAAATGATGGGTCAAGATCCTCAGTATTTCCTTCCTCCTCTCTCCTATGGTTGGTATTTGAATTAAATTTTCCAAACTCATCTCTATATCTAGCCATTCATTCCAAGGTAACTTTTGTTTTTTTTTCTTTTTTTATAGGTACTCTTATATAAATTTGTGTTTTCATTTTTTTTTAGGTTTTTGTGTTTTGAAGATATGAAAAAGGATTTAACTATTTTGTTGAATCAAAAGAAAGTAAATAATGAAAAATATGTTGTAACAGAGAGGCCTACGAGGAAACAAATTTTATTCCTTCTTGTCCTGCTCCAAATGTGGTATGCTTTTATGCAAAGAAAAACAATTAAATACTACTGTTAGCTTCCTTGTGGTTTGGAATGCCTCCTTGGAAATGGCAATGTTGAGCCTCATTTTGTTATCATTTTTTGGCATTAAAATAACACATTTAAATGCATATTTTATTATCTTGCATATATTTTATATCATGCAGATCGTTATTCAGCACAAGGTAAGAACAAATTTAATGTTTTTCCAACTTTGGTTATTAATATCATTTTTTATGATTTTATTAACTCAAATCTATATTATTTAAAGCATATTTGATATATTAATTAATATGTGTATTTTTTTACAAGTCATGTAATATGTTTGGGTGAATATATGAGCAAAACGCATTCATCTCATCGTTCAGCCCGATATGGACAACCACCGTTCAGCCCAATATGCGCAACCACCGTTTAGCCCGATATGCGCAATCACTATCTAGCTCATCACGCAGCCCATCGTCCAGATCGTTAATCAGGTTGTGCGATGTCCATAACCAATTTTAGGCATTTAATGTTGAAACAATTCTGCAAACGGCTTGCTACCCACGTGTTTGATGATTGAAGAGCCTCTCAGCCTAAGATCGCCATCATGCTGCCTGTCATCCATGCATTCAGAGGATGGAATGTCTCCAGTCTAGAAGGATAAGGTGTGGCCTTCTCTGCTTAAACTCCAAATTGTTAGCACTCTGCGTGCTTTGAAGAATGGAACAACCTGCGTTCTGGAAGCCCACTGTGTGCTCGCCTTCGTTTGACACCACACCATTAGTTGCACCAAGGAAGGGGCTGCTTGCCACATCACACACGCTAATGAAGGACCTGTGTTCTGGAAGACCCGTCATGTACATTTACTACACCAACACTACTCCATCAGTCATGCGGAAGGAGAAGTAGTTACACCACCATGACGCCCTGATCACGCTAAAGAGAAGCCTGCATGCCACGTTCACGTTGCATAATACCAGACTTATGCCAAAGAAGGGATATGCCTATGTGTTGGCCTGAGATTTGTTATTTCCTTTTATGATTGACTAAATTTAGAAGAGCAGTCGACCACTAAAGGGTCGACTTGCTCAATCTCTTGAAAACAGTGTATATAAACACCTCCATGCAGAGAGATAGGGAATTCATCAATCCATTAGGTAGATAGTTAGTCTGTTTTGAGAGAAGAATATTGTAACTTTGTTCCTTCTTTCTAATAGAAGCTCTACGCCTTGTTGTTTATGAGTATGTGTGAAAGTATTCACCTGGCATTACCTGTGATTGCTAAGAGGGCCCCTCGACAATTCATGGTTTCCATTTCCGTATAAGTTTTTGTTATCTCTTCATCACATATAAGTAGTTTTGTTTAGATTTGGTTTTCTGTTCTCTGTAACATGTATTTGCTATAGTTAATGTAATTTACATTATGTTGTTAATGTAGTTTTTTCTTATAGAATTAAAACTACCAGTCATATGTAGTTTGTTTTTAGCTTTCTTTATAATGCTTAATGGTAAGTTTACAATTAGATAAAACCTAGTCAGTATTAGGTTTAATTTGTAGTTGTAGATTAGTTTTTCTGCTTTTTATCTAAACTGTAAATCAGTTCAGTTATATTTCAGTTTGTTTTATTTTATAATAGAAATAATCTTTCCAAAGAATAGATTAGTATTAGAAGTCTTTTAATTTTTTAAAATTATTAATTATGTTTAATTCTATCCTTTATGCATTTTGTTTTCATATGCACAAAATCAGCTGATAATTAAATCATTTAGGTCTGTTTTTATTATTTTCTGTATACAACCTCTCATTCAGACTGTGTGATTGGACTTTCATTCGGACCTTCTTTCCAGAATGTTGTCCAGCCTTCCATCTGACCTTTAGTGTTCTTAGTTTATTTTTAAACCTATTTTCAGTTCTGTTTATTTGGCTCTTTTATTATGCTCTGATTGTAATCATTAGATAATGATTATGTTTTTATTTGAACCGTACATTAGATTGTTTAAAGTATTTACTAAGTTTTATCTTTAGTTTTCTCTTTCCAACTCATGCTTTGAATTATGCGTTGTGATTTTGTTTCTTTTGGTTTCTGATTTTCTTCTTTAATATTGTTGTAATGTTTTGAAATTATGTTTGATTTGTTTCTTTGTATATGGATTTTTAGGGTTAGGTGTGTTAATTGTTAGTATACTAGTACCTTGTCAATTTATCATAGTGATAAGACCTATTCCTTTCACTGTGTGATTATTGAAAAGACTTGTAGAGAAGAACTTAAAATTATCTTCATTGAGATTTGTACTTGCTTTTATTAAAGTTTTCTTTATTAAGTTTTCTAGTTGCTTCTTTATTTATTTTTCCACTTATTCATAAATTAGACCTTTCTCAGTTTTTGAAATTGTTTATGAAATTTTTCCCATTCTTAGATTGAGAAAAAAAAAGAGTTAATTAATGAGTAGTCTGATACTATCCTAGTATGACGTTTTGCTCTAATCACATAAATAATTAAATTTTAAGAGTTTGACTCGGTTTTTCATTTTGAAGATTTTTCAATCTTTTGTTTATTAAAGTATTTCTACAATGCCCTAGGAACCCCTCTACCTTTGCATATATTTTGTAGCAACTCTCAACCTACCAACCCCGGTCGATAAATAAATATTAGGTGTATTTAATATAATCGAACACATCCAAACATTTTGGTATTAATCTAGGTATTTTTACACCCAACATTTTGGCATCGTTGCCGGGGAGTTGTTCTGTAAGGTAGAAAAAATAGAATCTGCTTATGAATTTTAGTGATAAGTTGGTGGTGGGGGAGCGGTAAGATGAGAGGTAAGAACATGCACATCTATTATAACAGGCACCCCCAAACCCAGCAGTAGCAGTAGTTTAGGTTTTCCTTCAAAGTCTAGGTAGATAAGGATAGATAGGTTGTCTTTATGTTACACAGCAAGGAGGGGGGGGGGGGGGGGGGGACAATAAGACGCAAAGATGACTTCTCTACGAAACTCCCATAGTGTGACAACCTAACACATCCACTTTAGTGGGTCTCCCCAAAGACTTGTTGTTCCTTTTTCGTACAAGTGTGTTTACTTCACACAAAGTTTGATTTATTTCCCCTAAGCGTATTTTCTTTTCGCAGATGGAGATAGTTTACTTTTTCATAAGTTCAATTTTGATGTATGTATACCTTTAGGTAATTTACTTTCATACAATTTACTTGTATGCGAGTGTAGGACTTATTTTACAATTAAATCACTTAATTACTTAGTGGCGTTGTAAGCGCCATCCATCCTGCTAACAAACTAATAGGAACATTTAAAAGGAGAGATTTAAGATAGCACATGAAAAACTATTTATATTATGGGAAGATATGGTAGGAAAGAAGGATGAAGAAGTTGTTACCTTTGAATTCCCTATTAGAGATCCAGGAGGAATGGCACAAATACAATATGTTCCCCCATCCATTTTTCCAAATTTTCATGGACTAGAGAATGAAGACCCTGATGAAATTTTATTTCAATTGGAAATACTTTGTACAACATATAATCTTCAAACTCTGATTTTTTTCCCTCTTACTCTAAAAGGAGCAGCCCTCCGATGGTTCATGAGCCTAGGTGGGAATTGCATTCAAACTTGGGAAGACATGAAATATATGTTCTTGAAAAGATACCAATATTATTTCAGAGTCAATGAGGACATCTTTGAAATAACACAAGAAGAAGAAGAAACTTTGGAAAATTATGCCGAATGCTTTCAATACAACCTTCAAAGATCAAAACTAAGACAGTCAGGAAAGGATACCTTGAAAAGATTTCTACTCAAAGGTATACTAAGTGAATATTTAGAAATTTTAAGTTTTATGGGAACAGGTGAGGTATTTCAATTATCATATGATAATGTTTGTGAATTATGTAGAAGGTATTCAAGAGGAAAATTCAAAATTAGTAAAAATATACCCTCTTCTCAGCCTCATCACAACCCCTGTCAACCTTTTTCACAAATGCTTTCTGTCCCATCTAATGATCATAGGGATAATCTCTCATATGATGCAACACTTCCTGTTCTACAAGATTTTCAACAATATCCCATTTTTCAGGCAGGATCAACCACACAAGCTAGCCAATTACACCTGCCGCAATTACCTTCTCATAAACCTCTTCTATGCCCTATGCACATTCCTGTTCAATCTGTTCCACATTCTAACAACAATAAAGTAGTACAATATGCTTACAGTGTTGAACTACAACATTTACCCACCTTACCTACCTCACCAATATTATTGCAAGAAACTCATACGAGATTCGTAGAGGTTATAGATCAAGGAATTGTAGAAACTATGAAGGAAAGTGAAGTTTCTACTTGGCCTTTTCCACAAGAAGACAAAATCAACATGGAATGCCTCTCATTTGATGAGGGAGGGACCTTAGAACCTGAATATTCCCCGTCACCAAACTTAGATTCTTTATACATTCTAGAGTTCAATGAAAGTTCTTGTGACATAACAAATGAAGAAGAAAATATAGAATACATAAGTCACATTGAAATATGGTATCAAGAGGGAATTAAGCCACAGTACCATCCTCTTCTTCAATTTTTATTGCTGCTAAATCAAACAGCTCGGTTGATTCTTCATATCCCGGTAATCATTGTAATATTTTTCTTATATGTGGATAAAGGTATATTTTTAATTTTGCTTCGAACATGGTTACATTGAAAGAATTCATACACTTTTTACATGGTTACATTGTTTTCTTTCTTTTCAGTAGAATAGGATAGTATGTAAATATATTTTTGTTTTATTAAATAAATAAAATTTACTCTTTTTCTTTCCATAAAGTTATATATGTTTTTATATAAATAAATATGAATCATCTAACAAATGGTTTTGCAGCCTGATTATAATTTTATCTATAAGCAGCTCATGGAGTATTATCTAAAAGACAATTTATGATCGTAAGATATCTTAAACCTTTCTTAAAAATTTCACCTTATAGTGATAATTAAAAACAATTCTGTGTATATCATTCTTAAACCGTTCCTTTTATTATTCAGATAGTTTTTGGTATTTTGATTCAGACATGTATATCTCTGATTTTCTATTTTAAATAGTTGCATGATAAGACTTACTCTTATTATTATCTTTTTCGAATCTCACCTTATACCTATGGATTACTATTTCATTCTATTTGTATTATCAAAACTTGTCTCTTAAAGTATCTTTGTGTGATAACTCAAGAGTAGGTGGAATATTTTCCTATGGGGAACATTATTTATCTTTCACGAAGAAGAAGGGTTATAAGGTCAAAGAACAACTTTAAGTTATTCTCTTTTGACATGATCTATGATTAAGGCCATTATGAAAATTACTTATAAGTTTTTACTAAATTGAATTATGTGTCTTAGCATGGCTTAGCACGCTCTAGTACCAATCGGCTTCCATATACTTAATATCATTATACAAGGCATACCCGTTGGGGTACTGAATAGGCTTGCTGGCAGCGGGTCAATGCTAAGTAAAAAAAACTTAAAACAAGGAAGCTCGATAAATGCAAGTAACCCCGTCGTGGTACTGAATAGGCTCGCTGGAAGAGGGACTATGCTTGCATGGTAACAAGATAAACCCGTTGGGGTACTGAACAGGCTTGCTAGTAGCGGGGCAATATCGGGTAAAAAGAGATCTGGTTAATGCACTACTATGCACATGATTCGGAGAATAATGATAAATATGAAGAAAAATTTTCAAAATTTATTTTTAGCCCAATTATTTGTAATGTCATTTGAGAATCGATGTAAGTTGGGATTGGACCTAGCCATCTAATTCAACAAATACCTAGGATGTCATTATCCTAGAAATGGGACCCATAGCTATAAAATCTCACACACTCTGAGGTATACTCAAAATATCTTATGATGACAATATATATTTAAATTAAGGCACGGATGACTAGCTTTTCCTCTGTTATGCTCTCAATTCTCTTATCAACATTTAAGTAGTCTTTCTAAGCACTGTTACATTTTTTCATGAATATACATATCTGAATCATTTCCAGTTACTAGTTCGTTTTTATTTTTACAAAATAATAAAACAACATGACATGACTCTTTTATATGGAACAATCGAATCTTCTTTCTCATGTCTTGAGGACACGCCATACCTTTGGTTTGGGGGAAGGAGGAAAAATTAGACTGATTTTATTTTTCATCATTTCTGACAAATCTATTTTCTATGACAAAAATTATAATTGTTTTTCAGGATAAATTAGCAATGGAACTTGGTTATAGCATGAAGTATATTTTTACAGAAAATCAATATGGGGGACTATATGAAGGATCGAATATTAATCCAAATAAAATACCACATGACGGTCTAAACTTGGTGATAGTATAGCACTAATGACTAAAATTTGCTAATCAAATTTTGTTTTGGCAAATAGTTTTTTCCTCCTTGAGAATGATTTGACCTTAAAAAAAAATTAGTTATCATTTCACTGTTAATAACCTTGTCCTTTTACTCAATTATGTATGTAAACTATCAAATGAATAATTTTATACCTTTTGTGTCATATGTTCAACTTGTCCAAAGTTTTACTTTGGACATGGTTGAACTAATTATAAACTTTATGAACTCACTCATTCGTACATATGCCTGTTGCTGGCTCACATTTTAAAGTTCGTTTTGATAGTATGATCTCTTATCTTTTTCTTTGCTCAGTGGAACCTGGAATTTCTCCGGTTTGGGGGAATGTTGAGCCTCATTTTGTTATTATTTTTGGCATTAAAATAACACATTTAAATGCATATTTTATTATCTTTCATATATTTTATATCATGCAGATCGTTATTCAGCACAAGGTAAGAACAAATTCAATGTTTTTCCAACTTTGGTTAATAATATCATTTTTATGATTTTATTAACTCAAATTTATATTATTTAAAGCATATTTGATATATTAATTAATATGTGTATTTGTTTACAGGTTATGTAATGTATTTGGGTGGATTTATGAACAAAACGCATTCAGCTCACCGTTCAGTCCAATATGTGCAACCATCATTCATCCGATCTGTGCAACCACCGTTCAACCTAATCTGCGCAATCACTATCCATCTCATTATCCAGCTCATCATGCAGCTCGTCATCCAGCTCATTAATCAGGTTGCGTGTTGTCCATACCCAATTTCAAGCATTTAATGTTGAAAGAATTATGCAAATGACTTGCTACCCACATGTTTGATGATTATAGAGGCTCTCAGCCTAAGATCGGCATCACGTTGCTTGTCATCCACACATTCAGAGGATGAAACGTCTCGAGTCTAGAAGGATCAGTCGTGGCCTCCTCTGCTTAAACTTTGAATTCTTACCACTCTATGCGCTTTGAAGAATGGAACGAACTGCGTTCTGGAAGCCCACTGTGTGCTCACCTCCGTTTGACACCACACCATTAGTTGCGCCAAGGAAGGGGTTGCTTTCCACATCACACACGCTGATGAAGGAATTGTGTTCTAGAAGACCCCTCATGTACATTTCCTGCACCAACACTACTCCATCAGTCACGCAAAAGGAGAAGTAGTTACACCACCATGATGCCCTGCTCACACTGAAGAGAAGCCTGCATGCCACGTTCACGTTGCATAATACCAGACTTACGCCAAAGAAGGGACATGCCTATGCATTAGCCTAAGAATTGTTATTTATTTTTATGATTGACTAAATTTAGAAGAGTAGTCGACCACTAAAGGGTCGACTTGCTCAATCTCTTGAACACAGTGTATATAAACACCTCCATGCAAAGAGATAGGGGATTGATCAATCCATTATGTAGATAGTTAGTTTGTTTTGAGAGAAGAAGATTGTAACTCTGTTCCTTCTTTCTAATAGAAGCTCTACACCTTGTTGTTTATGACTGTGTGTGAAAATATTTGCCAGGTATTACCTGTGATTGCTGGGAGGGCCCCTCGACAATTCATGGTTTCTATTTCCATATGAGTTTTTGTTATCTCTTCATCACAGATAAGTAGTTTTGTTTAGATTTGTTTTTATGTTCTCTGTAACATGTATTTTCTATAGTTAATGTAATTTACGTTATGCTATTAATGTAGTTTTTTCTTATAGAATTAAAACTATCGGTCATATGTAGTTTGTTTTTAGCTTTCTTTTTAATGCTTAATGGTATGTTTGCAATTAGATCAAACCTAGTGAGTCTTAGGTTTAATTTGTATTTGTAGATTAGTTTTGCTGCTTTTTATCTAAACTATAAATTAGTTTAGTTATATTTTAGTTTGCTTTATTTTATAATAGAAATAATATTTCCAAAGCATAGATTAGTATTAGAAGTCTTTTAATTATTTTAAATTATTAATTAGGTTTAATTCTGTCCTTTATGCATTTTGTTTTCATATGCACAAAATCAGCTGATAATTAAATCCTTTAGGTCTGTTTTTATTATTTTCTATATACAACCACTCATTCGGACTGTGTGATTGGACTGTCATTCGAACCTTATTTCCAGACTACTGTCCAACCTTCCATCCGACCTTTAGTGTTCTTAGTTTATTTTTAAACCTGTTTTCAATTCTGTTTCTTTGGATTTTTTATTATGCTCTGATTGTAATCATTAGATAATGATTATGTTTTTATTTGAACCATAGATTAGATTGTTTAAAGTATTTTCTAAGTTTTGTCCTTAGTTTTCTCTTTCCAACTCATCCTTTGAATTATGCATTGTGATTTTGTTTCTTTTGGTTTCTGATTTTTTTCATTAATATTGCTGTAATGTTTTGAAATTATGTTTGATCTATTTATTTGTATATGGAATTTTAGGGTTAGGTGTGTTAATTGCTAGTATACTAGTACCTTGTCAATTTATCATAGTGATAAGACCTATTCCTTCACTGTGTGATTATTGAAAAGACTTGTAGAAAAGAACTTAAAATTATCTTCATCGAGATTTCTACTTGCTTTAATTAAAGTTTTCTTTATTAAGTTTTCTAGTTGCTTATTTATTTATTTTTCCACTTATTCATAAATTAGACCTTTCTCAGCTTTTGAAATTATTTATGAAAGTTTTCCAATTCTTAGATTAAGAAAAAGAAGAGTTAATTAATGAGTAGTCTGATATTATCCTAGTATGACGTTTTGCTCTAATCACATTAATAATTAAATTTTAAGAGTTTGACCCGATCTTTCATTTTGAATATTTTTCAATCTTTTGTTTATTAAAGTATTTCTACGACTCCCTAGGAACCCCTCTACCTTCACATATATTTTGTAGCAACTCTAAGCCTACCAACCCCAGTTGATAATTAATTATTAGGTGTATTTAAGATAATAGAACACATCCAAACATTTTGGTATTAATCTAGGTATTTTAACACCCAATAGGCACCAAAAAGTGGTGGGGTCAATTAATCAACATTAATACTATATCTCATTGAAGTAAGACAACATCAAGAGTGTTGTATGCAAAAGCAAAAGCACTACTTTAATTATCAAAACAAGGATCCATGAAAAATTATGAGGAACCTAGATAATGCATGCAACTACAAGGGAACTAACTATGTATGGTCACATGTAAATCTAAATCAATCAAAACAATAAAATTGCATAACAAAAAATAAATTGATTTGGACTAAAGGTTGCAAGGACATAAGGTCTAATTTCCTCGCTTGGCACTTTATTCCTAATCTAACAATCATCAGAGACAAACATCTTAAGATATCCTTTTTGGTTTATTTAACTTTCAACGAAAACCCTTTTAATGCTCTACCTTCAGTTTAAAAGAGAAGCGTCTAATAACTCTTTAATATTTCATACAAGTGTTCGTAACAAGTGTAATATTTTATCTATTACAAAATACAGAAGACAACACCTCATGTGAAAAGAGATTATTTTCAAATGTGTGAATGCATGAAATAAACATTGACTACCATTATTCATAACCAATATGGAAATGTGTTTTACTCTAAAATTCAAAACACCTTATAGTCTACAAGAATACTATATTTTGCAAATGAATAATTTGTTCTACTAAAACATCTATGAATGCAAAAATAAAACTTACTATCAAAGTCCTTGTACTTTTCCTTGGGTGGGACCTGATCTAAAGGAAAACATGAACGTTATGAAATACTAAAGAGAATACACCAATCAACTTGATTTTCATTAATAGGATGCATAAGCGTAACAACAAATGGTTCAAAACTTTGTCTCAATTTACTGCAATTATAGAGAATAATTTCATTTCAAAATTAAAGTCAGGCCATCATTGTTAAATATCTATTGTCTCATATGTGAAAATAAACAAACTACCAGTTCTTATTTTAGTGAATGTGACATAGTTGAGGGAAGAATGTTAGTGTAATGAATGGTCATGCAAAACAACGACTTCTGGTAGTTGTTGATGTTATATTTTTATCATTTAATCAATATGATATAGGATCTTATCTGATATAATAACATGCACAACAATAATCACAAGAGACAAGAGACACAAAGAGTTTTCCTCGGGGAAACCATAAAGGAGAAAACCTTGCAACTTCATCGTAGATATAATGAGCACCAATGGAAAAAGTAAAACACAAAAACACAAAGATGATCTCCGACAGTTGTTCTCTCTCTCTCTCTCTCACTTGTGCGAGTTCCGCTTCTCTCACTCATGCGATATAGTTTAGTGAGTGTGTGTTCCAAATAAAGAATCTCACTCTCTATTTATACTAGTTTTCCACTTGACAATTATTTACCAGGGTCGACTTCACTAGGAGAGTCTAATAACCCTAGTACCCCTCAACTGTGGGGACTATTACCCCGAATTACAACGAAGGGTTAACCTCTATGACTTTAAATGACTTTATTATATTAATGATTCTCCCGATAGGAACATCGGGGTACAATGAAATACAATATGAGATATACAAGTGAATACATTCTGAAGTTACAGATACATCAAAACTCCCTCTTAACTAGGAAGGTGTTACAGCTGATTTTACCACACATGGTGAATCACACCTTTATGGCCTTCCCTGTCCCTCTGCAGACTCTTTAGACCTCGTGGACCATTTTTGTACCTTTGATGTTTCCAAGATAATCCCTAAAAACATGTCTTATTTGATATACGCGACTTTTAAACCTATTCTCGCGTATATATGTGGATTTGACCCTTAAACCTGTGTACATCGGGATGTGTGCAAAAGGCCAAATATTTTTGGAGTTTTCCTTAATGTGGATCTAAGTCACTTGTCTCTTAGCCTTCCATATGCCTTGATATCACTCAGGTTTGACCTTCCATTACTCCATTGAAGCACTATATAAGGAACCCTTTGGCTACATTGAAGGAGGAGGAATTAAAGAGCAAGAAAACTATAGTCCATTGTTGTCAGAGATTATACTTGAGTCTGCATCCCTTTGTCCCTTGGAGCACTTTGTGTTCTTCCCAAGCTTGCCTTTGCTTGTGAGCTTCCTATCCAGAGATGGAGGATTGAAGTGGTGGAGGCCTAGGTGGAGGACTCAATTTCTCTGATTCGTAGACGTGCCAACAGAGGTTGTCACTATTGTAATCTTTGTTTTATATTAATAGAAATATCTTTTCCTATCCAATAATATGTATTTAAATCAGTATTGAATCCATGGATGCTTTTAAATGCTTATATGTTATTGATTATATATGCTAGAGTAGGTCTAACAGCATCATATAGAATGCTTGTCTTGTTTGCTGAATGTTGAGAGAGCAAACTACTTATACAAGCGAGATTGGAAAAGCTCAACGGGGATCTACATCAAACGTTCGGAATAAGGTATGATTAGAGATCCTTTAGTGTTAGATATTTGGTTTCTCTTCCATATGGGAAGGGATTGATTTCTGCGGTTACTCTGTCTATTGTGGTACCCCAAGCCATAGGAAGTTTTCTCCGTAATAGAATTGGCGACCATACTGGGGACGTTCCTTGTTTTTCTTTCGGGTTTGGGGGCACAATGTGCTTGATATTCTTGAATTGCTCTTTGTTTCTCCTTGTTTCTGTGTTGAATTTTATAGTATGTTCATCCATTGACACTCCCCTTTATTGGTTTGACCCTTGGCCTACGTTTTACCACTATCTTCTCTGTATACGCAAGTTTTTGGCCAAAAGTCACGTACATACATGGATTTTTGGCCAAAAGTCACGTATACATGCAGGTTTTTGGCCAAAATCCACATATACATGCAGCTTTTTGGCCAAAAGTCGCGTACATCCTCCCTTTTGGTGAGTTTCATGTTATGGGAAGTTATTGGGTGGGTTGTGAGTGTGGTTGGGTCTTCCTTGGGTCTGATGTTGTCTGTTGGATGCTTCTTTTGTGACCAGAGACCGCTTTTTCATTGATTTTTCTTTGAAAGTAGTTTTAGTCATTTATCCTTTTTGTTTTTCCATTAGTGCATTACTCTTTTTTGTCTCGGTGTCTTGTTAGGCTTGTGTTTTATACTTGCAGCAGAGATGGAGAGTTTTAGATGACTTTTATTGCATTTTTCATGCTTTTATATTGAAAAATACAAAGTAGTTGCGCTCTTAGTTGCATCTTAGATATGGATTTGAGGAGGTACTTGCATTGGATTGCTTGGATGTGAGTTTTATTTAGGCTTTCATATAGGAAGGATTGCATTGGCATTCGGAAAGGAATATATATTTATGCATCTCATGTAGTGGCATACCCTATTTTTCATTTGACAAAGATTGCACTTAGCATTGTTTCTTATGGTGTGCATATTTACTTCACTGATGAGTTATAACTTCATTAGTTGCATGATCATTTACCTTTGAGTAATTACAGCCAATTAAAATCAATGCATAATAAAATGAATTACACTCTTTTCTTTTATAGGGTGTGTCAACAAGATTAGGTTTTAGAGTCTTGGAATAGTTCATTGTGAGTTAATTCTCCAAGACCGCTAAACGAAACCGTTTATGTGTCTGTCCAGGTGAGAGTGTGAAATTCCTTGGTATAATTAGTGTTTCTCGGGATCCTCCTCTTACAAGGGAGTTAAGCACAAGGCAGTGTGAGCGGTTATGATTGGGATGACCCTTGGTTGTAACTAAGTAGCATCGGAGATATTTCCAGGATTGTATTCGTATCTGGGGGTTCTTTAAAGAGTTTTGGGCTTTCCTACCCTACCCATATAGTCGATCCCACCTGCGATTGTCCGCCTGAGCATTGGTTATATTGGGTTGACCTTAGTTGCCTTACCTAGGTATCACAGGGAGTACTTGCAGAGGTTATTATGTAGGTGTCCCGGTGAGGTAGAGGTCGGACAACACAGTCAGACATACCTCTGCTTGTAGTGCATGGGAGTTTCGAGCCTCTCCTAGGAGAGACATACCTGCTTCATTCGGGAGATCACATATCCTCCCCTTGGTTTGCTTGTATTTTGGCTGTATATTTTCTTAGGAGTGTGCTCTTTGTGCACTAGTTGGCCTTTGGGATCGCGGTTACTTGAGTTCGGGTCCTTTTATTTTCGGCATGCCTGGTATTCTATCACCCATCCTTGGTCCTAGTGCGGGCCCTGGTGTAAGACTTGGGGGCATCACAGCCCCTTACCCTGCTCATAGACTTGGGAGTGGTCACATTCTGCCCTCTACTCCATTTGTGGAGGATGTTGACTCCCTTCTCTCGGTCTTTACACCGGTGGTCACCCTCGCGGGGGTGGTGGTGGATGCGTGAACGTTGGGTCTACACCTTATTTTCCTTTTTATGTCCCATTGTTCACCGCATTGTTTCCTTTGGGTGCAGTTGTCATGATCATTCCTCCCTATATCCTATAATTTGGATTCTTTATTGACTATTTTGGGTTGTGTTGGACTAATATGGTTGTCATGTAGGGTCCAGTTTTTGTACACTCTCTCCGAGGTTTCAAACCGTTCATTCCTATCACAGGTATTACGTCTGAACTGGTATATAGGTTAGGCTTTCACATGCGCTTGCACTTATGCATTGCCTTATGACCATTCCATCTTAACCTTAGGTACGAACCCATTCCATGGTATCACAGAACCTTCATGCTGCTATTAGAAGTGATATTATGTGAATGGTAGAGCTTTCCTATACATGGGTGTCCTAGTTATCTCCCTTTTGCATTTGGTACCCATGCTGTGAGTCCTCTCTTAGGTCCAGGAGTCCCTTTTAGGCCTACCATGTCCTTGACCAAGATCCTCATACTCCTCTTTATCTTTTTGTTGGCCCTTTTTTCCCCAGGACTCCCTTATGTCAAGTTGTAATTGCATTATCTTGAGTTTTTCTTGCCTCATTGAACCTTATGTTCGATTCCCTGACTTTGATTATCAGCCATATAGCCTGAGATTGCCTCATGTCCAGCCACGTAGAGCCATTTTATATATCTTTTGGAGCTTGATTCCCCATTTTTACCGGGAGGGGATTTTCCCCCAAGTGTTGTTATCCTACACATGTATCCTTGCATTGAGCATAGGTATGTTCCACTGCTTGGAACTAGTTTGTTTGTCCCTTGACACTCGTCTCCTCCTATTCTATAACTATAAAGCACTTTTATTCTTTTTCAAGCTTTTCAAAATATTTGAAAAAGTCCAAAAAATTAAAAAAACCATAAAGCCAGACAAGAAAATATGTTATCTTTAGCAGCAGTCGAGTCGTGTCGCCTTCGAACAGAGCACTGTATATCACATCTATTGGTTGGTTTAATAGTTTGACTTTAGGAGTTGTACTCATTTCTCTGATTTTATCTCCACCGACTCTTTAAGCTTCTAGTCCCTATGGAGCCTCTGTCGATGCCTCCTGTGTCGCAGAGATGTCCCAGTTTTGTATATCAAGTCTATGCTTCCTACATTCAGTCACCATTCACCTCTATGCTCTTGTTCGAAGGAATTTGAAACCTGAGTCGGCCATTACTCAGTTCTCTTGACTTTGCATGTCATCCATTCTCGGTGCTGGCACTGGTTCGTGCACATTATGATCGAGTCCTTCCACATTATACAGCTTTGCTGAGTTCTCTCATGTTGGATGATGGGGGATGCCTTAATTCCCTCCTTCCAGCGGATTTCATCCCATTGACTTCATATCATTTAATCTGGGATAGGAATCTAGAGTCATTTTGAGTGCCTTAAGACTTGCAGTCATCAATGGCAGGTTCTCTCGCCATTGACAGTTTTGGGAATACATCAATGTCCCCTCATCGATGGATCCTCTCAAGTGTTCGACATCAAAACATTTATTCACACTTGTTAGTTTGCACTCTTGTACCTTGATTCCCATTTTCATTATTGGTGGGTGATCTTGTGTCTATTAACGGTATACATCAATGACCGGTAATCAGATGATGGACTACTATGTTCCACCTTGACACCTCTATTCACATAGTAGGACATGTACTTGTAGCAGATTGTGTAGAAGACCTTCCAAATTGGTGGCATTTCATATATGTTGCCTCCTTGATCGTGCCAATGTTCATCAGATTTCAGCTCTCATGACTTTATTCCAGTATATGTCAAATGTTTCCAGCCATTATGGAGATCTTGATCCATTATGGAGAGCTTTCATGGTGATCATGATCCTTTGTATATATTCATCATGGAAATTCTGATCTATCTATATTGTACATGGTGATGACCACACATGTCATATTTTGTATCATGCATATTCATGGCCATTGCACTCTTATGTATCCGGGACTGCTATATGTACTTGCAATTATGTGCAAAGTTTGATTATTGTATTGTACTATTAGATGGCTAGTTCTTCACTTCTAGGATGGACTTATAATGTTTTTCGACCATCGTATCACCCCTCTGACCTCACACATTAGGGGGCATCTGTTACAACTAATTTTACCACACATGGTGAATCACGCCTTTATGGCCTTCCCTATCCCTCTGCAAACTCTTTAGACCCTGTGGACCATTTTTGTACCTTTTTATGTTTCCAATATCATCCCTAAAAACATGTCTTATTTGATATACGCGACTTTTAAACCTATTCTCGCGTATATACATGGATTTGACCCTTAAACCCGCGTACATCGGGATGTGTGAAAAAGGCCAAATAGTTTTGGAGTTCCTTGATGTGGATCTCAGTCACTTGTCTCTTCACCTTCCATATGCCTTGATATCGCTCAGATTTGACCTTCCATTACCCCATTGAAGCACTATATAAGGAACCCTTTGGATACATTGAAGGAGGAGGAATTGAAGAGCAAGAAAACTATAGTCCATTGTTGCTGGAGATAATAATTGAGTCTACATCCCTTTGTCCTATGGAGCACTTTGTGTTCTTCCCAATATTTCCTTTGCTTGTAAGCTTGCTATCAAGAGATGGAGGATTGAAGTGGTGGAGGCCCAGGTGGAGGACTCAATTTCTCCAATTCGCAGACGTGCCAATAGAGGTTGTCACTATTGTAATCTTTGTTTTATATTAATAGAAATATCTTTTCCTGTCCAATAATGTGTATTTAAATGAGTATTGAATCCATGGATTATTTTAAATGCTTATATGTTATTCATTATATATGCTGCAGTAGGTCTAACACCATCATATAGAATGCTTGTCTTGTTTGCTGAATGTTGAGAGAGGAAACTGCTTATACAAGTGAGAGTGGAAAAGCTCAACAGGGATCTACATCAAACATCTGGAATAAGGTATGTTTCGAGATACTTTAGTTTAGATATTTGGTTTCTCTTTCATATGGGAAGGGATTGATTTCTGCGGTTACTCTGTCTGTTGTGGTACCCCAAGCCATAGGAAGTTTTCTTCGTAACAAATTGTATTCTCTTGACATAGTTCATCGGCACAAGTCTTCATCACTGGATCATCGTCATCATCACTTCTCCTGATATCTCGAGAAAATAGTGCTATCTCTCATTTCTATTCGTCATAGGAAGTTCTACATAGCCAACCCTTTTTCATGCTGGTGTAGGCCTAGCCTCCATTTAGGTCATCATTTTATTCAACACTTGTATCTGACCATGGGAGGAACACATCCCAAAACCATGTCAGAAAGGATTTATATTTATATCTAACCATGGGAGGAACACATCCCACAACCATGTCAGAAAGGCTCTGCACTTACATCTGACCATGGGAGGAACACATCCCGCAACCATGTCAGAAGGGATTTGCACTTACATATGACCATGTGGGGAACACATCCCACAACCATGTCAAAAGGGATCTGCACTTACATCTAACCATGTGGGGAACACATCCCACGACCATGTTAGAAGGGCCCTACATTTACATCTGACCATGTGGGGAACACATCCTGCAACCATGTCATAATGGATCTGCACTTACATATGACCATGTGGGGAACACATCCCACAACCATGTCAGAAGGGCTCTGCACTTACATCTGACCATGTGGGAAACACATCCCCCAACCATCTCAGAAGGGCTTTGCACTTACATATGACCATGTGGGGATCACATCCCACAACCATGTCAGAAGGGCTCTGCACTAACATCTGACCATGTGGGGAACACATCCTACAACAATGTCAGAAGGGCTCTGCACTTACATATGACCGTGTGGGGAACACATCCTGCAGCAATGTCAGAAGGACTATGCACTTACATCTAACCATGTGGGGCACACATCCTTCAACCATGTCATAAGGGCTCTACACTTACATTTGACCGTGTGGGGAACACATCCTGCAACCATGTTAGAAGGGCTCTGCACTTACATATAACCATGTGGGGAACACATCCCGCAACCATGTCAGAAGGGATCTATACTTACATCTAACCATGTGGGGAACACATCTTGCAACCATGTCAGAAGGGATCTACACTTACATCTAACCATGTGGAGAACACATCCCATAACCATGCCAGAAGGGATCTGCACTTACATATGACCATGTGGGGAACACATCCCGCAACCATATCAGAAGGGCACATGGACTCATCACTTCCCCTTGGAAGGAACCTCGATCTGGAGAACACCAAGCTTCTCCCTGAAGTACTCAAACTTCACTTTGGCTAATGTCTTAGTCAACACATCAGCTATTTGCTCATCCATCGCAACATACTGGAGCTTCAATTCTCCTCTCTGCACCATATCCATGATATAGTGATATTTGATCTCGATATGCTTCAACTTGTCATGGAACATCGGGTTCTCTAACAACTTCACACAACTCTAGTTGTTGCAATATATACAAGTAGCATCCAACTGGATATCAAATAAATCAAATAGTAGCTTCCTCAACCACACTGCCTCACAACTAGCAAAACAAGATGCGACATACTCTTCTTTGGTTGTACTCATTGCCACGCAGGACTCCTTCCTGCTAAATCAAGAGATCACACCTGATCCCATACTGAAGCAGTAGCTCGAAGTGCTCTTCCTATCAATGGCACTTCCTGCCCAATCAAAATCCACATAACCCTCCAGGTTAATATTCTGATTCGTATCATACTTGAGCCCATAGTCAATTGTACCCTTCAGGTACCTCAGAATATGATTTGCAGCAATATGGTGAACATGTCTCAGATCAGTTAGGAACTGGCTCAATGTGTTCACAACAAAGAAAATATATGGTCTCGTATTTGTCAGGTACATAAATGACCTAATCATCTGATGATACATTGTGGCATGAACCGACTCTGATGAAGCATCACTCAATAGCTTCAGGTTCGATGCCATAGGTGTTTCCATGGCCTTGCAGTCCATCATCTCAAACCTCTTCAAGATCTCCATTGCATACATCCCTTGTCCAAGGGGGATTCCATCCACACTATGTCACACCTCCATGCCTAGAAAGTAGTGCATCATACCCAACTACTTCATCTTGAACTCGGCATCAAGTCTCCTTCTTGCAACTTTAATGATTTCCTCTTTCCTTGCCAGGAACAAGTCATCGACATATAACAAGAGCATCACTGGTCTTCTGTCTTCAACCTTGAAGTAAATATTGGAATCTGCTTTACTCTCAGTAAAGCCTAGATCCATCAGTAAGTTGTCCATCATGTCGTACCATGTCGACCCTCAGGATCTTCTACAGTCACTCCCTCTGAAGTGGAGCATCATTCTCCCTCTACCATTCGTACTCTATGTATTGAAACATTCTATACTGGAGTGACAAGTACCTTCCTCTACTACTAATATTCTATGTATCCATCTAGGGTCACTGGATACCAAGATCCTCTATATTCAACCTTTTCAAGAGTTCTTCTCGTACCCATCTGTGATCTTGTCATCCTATATAGGCTTTCATCTTCAACCTTGTAGCAAAGGTTAATATCTTCATCACTCTAGGTGATCTTCAAGCTCCTCATGTATGTGTTGTCCCATGGGTGTGTTCTAATATTGTACAAGACCTTCTTTAATTTGAACACATCAGTCTGCCTGTCATGCATCTTAACTTCCAGTGGTTGCAAATGTCTCTTCGTAGTCTATGCCTTCTTTCTGCGAGAGGCCTCGTGCTATGAATATTTCCTTTTATCCCACGATGTTGCCATCTACTGCATGTTGGATCTTGAAGATCCATATGGAAGATACTGCGAACTTCCCTTCAGGTCTTCGACATTACATTCTAGTCATCATTCTCCATTTTGGATTATTAGAGTGAATCTTGAATTGTCGTCACTTGTTCTTCGGAACAAGTCTCATCCTTATTTCCTTGTAGGCGATTGTACGCGATCTTTCCTACAAGTCAAATGCACTAGTTGTATGATTAGAAACATTTCATAATGCATATTTATAATGGAAAATTCTTATGCATAAAGATATAATCATGCAACTATTTTAGCCAATACAACATTCATCCATATCTCACTGAAACTTTCAAGATGCCTTCCATCTCTACCATGACATCATTGAGATTGTGCACTAATTTAATATGTCAGCAAAGAGGTTTCATTCTAGATAAGTAGCAATGGAGAGTTTTATAACACCATGAGATACTTACCCATCACATGCATTTTAGTAGTATACTGTCATTAATACAAACACTCTATCATGCATAACACATCAACTAAATATAAACAAACGCATAACCAAACAATATCATGAAATGACAATTGAACACTTATTTTTATCTGTTTCATGGGTAGAATCCTTATTTCAGCTTCATCATCTTCTTCATTCATAACAACATTATTTATTATCCAAATGCTAAGATGGATAATATGTTCTTTAAGAATTAAGTTCTTCATATTCCTCATCGCTTGAGGGATCTTCTTTGAATCGTGAGTGAATGATCTTCAATTGCTCCCATCTTCTCTTCTCTTATTATGAGTCGAGCTTCTCCTTGTGTGCACTCTTTCCATAGTCTGCTAAAGGTAATCAATTCCTTCTAGTACACATTCCTCAAATAAATGAATCCCATTCTCTTGGGAGCCCATTCAAGATGGTTATCACAATTTCTGCATTCTATATTTCTTCATCCACTTCTTCAAGTTGTTCTTTGATTTGAGAGACCCTTGTAAAGTATGACTGTATGGTCCCTACATTCTGGATCTTTACATTCTTCAACTGGTTTCTCAAAGTCATCTTCTGATTTATGTTCTTCCCTTCAAATAGCTTGGTTAAGGAATCAAACATCACTTTATGTGTCTTTAGGGAAGACACCTATGGTATAAGGTGATCCTTGATAGAATCAACAATAATCCTCTTGGCCTTGACCAAGTTCTTCTTGTGTAAGGCCTTAGCCTCATCTCCCTCTGGAATTGGAGCCTCTCCACTTATGTAGGTGTCCAATTCATTTTCTTCAAGAACCAATGAAATCCTATACTTCCATGCTCGAAATTTTTTAGCTTCACCAATATTGTCATCAAGCTGGTGTGATAGGTCATTTTGAAATGAGAACCTCAAATGTAAATAGAAAAAGATTAGATCTTACTGATTTGAGGTGTCTGTCCTAGTTCCGGATCTAGCTGATCTAGGGTTTGTTAGAGAAACCCTAATTTTAAAAACTTGGAATATTTCATATCTGATTGGATATAAATATGGGCCTGTTCAATATGAGCTGTACAATGTACTCCTTTTCTGAAAACAATGGAGGGAAGCTCCCAGAACAGGAATCCCTAGTTTTCCAATTTCTTCTGCATAAATGTCTAATATTGTTTCTATGGTATCTCTGAAATTACTGATCCCCTTTATATAAAATTTTGTACTAAGGTAACCTAATCTATCCTCTTTCCAAAACCATAGGTTTGAGCAGAATTGGTTTCACCAATTGGGACTTATGATATTTTTACCAAGGTGACATGTTTAAGGACTGTTTAGAATAGAGAACTTGTACAAGATGCCACATGTCATTGTTTCACCTTCGAGGTCTGAAAATGTTACCACGGAAATTAA
The DNA here is from genome assembly GCA_001517045.1 of Pseudotsuga menziesii. Taxonomy (NCBI): domain Eukaryota; kingdom Viridiplantae; phylum Streptophyta; class Pinopsida; order Pinales; family Pinaceae; genus Pseudotsuga; species Pseudotsuga menziesii. The sequence continues at coordinate 757,163 of LPNX010515863.1, read as the reverse complement.
ATTCCATGCACTATCTGGAACATTTTGTGAAATTTAATTTGGACATTCATAGCCCGAGATATAGCAATTTTCCCTCGGTGTCCTTTTAATGGATGAATCCAGGGAGAGGCTGGAACCCTGATTTGGAGGAATCATATATCCCAAAATATAGATAATATTATGCTGAAAATTTTACACAAGGTACATCAGGAATTTATCTTTGTCCTGTAAATTTTTCAGCTCTTGATCCTTCTCCAATATCGAGATATAGCAAATGAACCAAAATGACTAGTTTTAGTGTTTTAGGGTTTTCTGGTCCGGGGTCAAATTAGGGTTTGGCTTTCCTAGAGTTTTACCCAACCAAAATTTTTGATATTGGTCTCTAAATTTATATTTTGAGGAGGAGATAAATCCTATGCTGGGCTCACTCAAAGATTCCTCTTCTGTGAAAAGGCCTAATTTCTCGCAGTAGTGGTAGGTCAAAAACTAAAAATGCTCAGATTCAGATTCCGCTTCGAGAGAAAGATGTGCCCTTCAATGGAGAGTCAGCCTAGCCTCCTTTTGTTGATTATTTGTGGAGAGAGACCCAAAAAGTAAGAATCCCTAGATTCTATAGCTGCACAATGTCTTCTTCTCAGGTTAGCTCTGATACCATGTTAGCTTTTTATCATTTAATCAATATGATCTAGGATCTTATCTAAGAGAATAACATGCACAACAATAATCACAAGAGACAAGAGACACAAAGAGTTTTCCTAGCAGAAACCATAAAGGAGAAAACCCCACAAATTCCTCAGATATAGAATAAGCACCAATGAAAAAAGTAAAACCCAAAAACACAAAGATGATCTTCGACATATGTTCTCTCTCTCACTTGTGCGAGCTCCTCTTCTCTCACTCATGCGCTACATTTGAGTGAGTGTGTGTTCCAAATAGAGTCTCACTCTCTATTTATACTAGTTTTCCACTTTCCAATTACTTACTAGGGTCGGCTTCACTAGGAGGTTCTAATAACCCTAGTACCCCTCAACTGTGGGGACTATTTACTCGACTTACAATGGAGGGTTAACCTCTATGACTTTACATGAATTTATTATATTAATGATTCTCCCAATAGGAACATCAAGGTACAATGAAATACAATATAAGATATACAAGTGAATACATTCTGAAGTTACAAATACATCAATAGCTGAGCCATACTCAATCTTCGGGGACTACGCCTCACTATGATGTGGCGTAGGAGATTGATGAACATTGATTTCTGCACCCAAGCAATTGTAGTTCTATTTGGTTCTCTTCTTGATTTGTACATTGGGAACAATGATCTGCTACAAAAATATGAATTCTTCGGATAAATCTAAACTTCACCGAAATTGGAGCTAAGAGTAAACTGTTGTGATCTTTTGTTCCTTTGAACAAACCTGGGTTCGATATCTTTAGATGCCAAAAATGTGTCAGGTCTATGATTTTACCAAAATCTATTGCTGGAAATCAACCCATTGGTATCATTTTTGTATCTTAGTTAGAGAAAAGGAAGACTACAAAATCTAAAATGATAAACTAAAATCTTCTATAATTCTAACTAGGATGTACACATTATCTATTAACTTATTATCGTAGTGCCTTCACTTTTCAGTCCTAAATGACTAATCAAAGAAGGAATTGAATGAATTTTCTTACCTAATGTTGGGAGCGATCATCTCTCTTCTCATTACATTGCAAATATGTGGGCTCTTTCTGGGATCAAACTCATGACTCCTCCAAGACCATCTCCTAGTGCTCATAAGCTACTTCTCTAAAAGACATCTCCCTCTGCTTCATAAACTAGCTAAAACTGCTTTTCATTTCCCTATGTGCACATCATCCTAATTTTAATGGGAAACAATTTCATGCCCTCATAGATTCTAAAAACCCTATATTTGCAGTGCATTAAGTATAAGCTTGTATTAGAGCTACAACGGTAACAAAAATTGAATATTCGAGATATCAGTTCATAAACCCTAATTTGTTAAAGTCTGGAACTTCTATCATTTCAAATGTGTGTGGTATCTCCTCTTCCCCACAGTGTGTGACTCTCTGTGTACTATGTGTGACTTGGAAGAATGTGGAGCTATAGTTGTGAAGTGCGATGGTAAAATCCCACTTTGAGTAGCTACACTTTTATTTACCTGAACATGGAGATTTCTCTCATTTGAAGAACTAAATCTTGGAGCACCGGTTGGTGAACCCTAATATCCTGCACCAGTTGGTGAACCCTAATACCCTTTCTCTAAGTGTGATATCTATACATATAAAGATCAGGATTGAAATTATTTATCTAATTTCAAGCTAGAATCCAAATGCATGTCATTTGAAGTGGAGTGGTGACTGCTTGAAGAATGTTGAAATCTCTTTCTCAATGGGAACATGAGAAATGATCTCTCTATTGATGCAAATTCAATAAATTACCTAAGTCCTGTAAGTGGTCTCAAGGAGTTGCATTGAACCATGATATACACGATTGTGTGTGTTATATAGGCTATGATGGTGTGTGGACCATCCTTGTCTCCATTTGTTGCAAGTGTGAAGTTGTGGAACTCCTTATGAAGTTGTGTTTTTAATCATGGAGGCCATTGGTGAAGACTATATTACCAATTGAACGGAACGATTTGTCAAGCATATGAGAGAAAGGCTAGATGCAATGCCACCTCGATCTATCTCCTTGAACTTATTTGGTATTTTTCACCCATGGGAGAGCCCTTGTATGATACCCATCAAAGAATTCAAGAAAACTAAATGTTTCTCTATGATATTATAATCAAGA